>JASCZW010001128.1:0-182416 GCA_034211315.2 Aedes japonicus
AAAACTTGTTCCCAACAAAAACGAACTGAACAAGAACACAATTGAGTTCCCATCGCTTTGTGGCCTCGAACGACAAAATATTTGATAATTGCGATTGGTTTTCTAGTTAAGCTACTGAACAATATTCTGCTAAAGAAAAAGGCTCGAGGCTCATCAAGAAGTCTACTGCAGCCTGGAACTTCTGGTAATAGTTTGTTTCCTCTGCATCATCCAACAATTTAAATCTTCGCCTATTTCTTGCTGCATAATTCGCACTTTTCTGTTACCAAACATCTTCTTGACATTCTCAGTTCTGGAAGTATAGTTATGTTGTCAGCGCAAGCTCCACCATTAGGCTGATGAAAAATTTGAAATATTTGCTCCCTAAGCTTAATCGACGCCAATTTGGGTCTGATAGTCCCAAAAGAAGTATTATAGCATTTGGTTTATTTTGGCTTTGCACACGCTGTTCAAAGTTTGTATGAGAATTAGTATGAAGAATCTCAAGCTTTACATTTCCAGATCCCTAACATCTTGATATTATGTCCTTAAACCAAATCTTATAAAGATTCATATAGTGTAAGTTGTCAACTATCGAAATGCCGAAGATACCTGTACATGTAAATTTCATGCAAAAATAGTTATTCAATACAACATAAAACTCACACTTTAGGTATGATGTTTATTTTTATTTTTGTTTTTCTTATTATTTATATGTTTTTTATATTTTATATTCATATATTTTATGTAGTTTATTTTATTTATATTGTGCTACATATTTTATATATTTTATATTTATATATTTTATAAACGTTACATATTTTTACTTTTTATTATTATATTTGACTCCTTCGAAGTTGTCAGGTCACCAATTGAAGTCCCGTTTGTACATTGGGTCATGATCTGCCAAAAATGCCAAGCAGAAGGGGCATGCGACCACCCATTTCGGCAATAAAGCTGCACTGGATTGCCAGGAGAAACATTCGGATGGTTCCTCTGCAGACAATACGCAAAATGTATGAATCCTCCAACCTGTCCACACGCAAAGACTTATTTTTGGATTCACAATAGCATATTAACGCAAACATGTTATGACAGCGGATTTCATCAAAACTTTTGAAAGAGACTGGCAAAATGTTTCAAAAACCAGTGGCAAACAGTCTGTGCTTGGAGTTAATGACCAGTGTTAGATTGACAGTCCGCTCTTCGGCCCGAACTCGAATTGTTATTTAAAAATCGTGACTTTTTGGAAAACCCTGTAAAATAAAAACCTATAGTTGTGATTTCCTATAATGAAATAAATTTTGTTTGTATACCTGTACGTACCTGAGAGATATTATTCTGGTATTGCTCAACCTCAATTTGGTGCCTCATGTGTTACGCTCATCATAGTTCAATAATCGAGATATTCGCTCCAGTCCCTAGCTATTATTGTGATACCAGTATTGCTTGTTTATGAAATTTAGGGACGATCTCCATGATAAGTAAAATGCGAAAACAGGAATTATGAAAAATCAAGTTTGTCTCATAACACGCGGAAAGCAAACAACAAGCAAAACAGTGAAAAATAAACCCTTCTGATTCCAATTTCCAAACATTAAGGCATACCAGAATTGAAATTCCAAGAAATATTAGGCTAGATAATCTGATTTTGAAAAGCCAAATGGCAACATAAATAAATCAATTTACATCGGCCCGGAAGTAAAACGAAAGCAGGAAGTTTCTCAGCGCACATCCGTTGAGTAAATTCAACCAATTGAAAGACAAACATCGTCTAGCTGCCAAAACCCGCCGAATCGGAAACTTTCACTTCACTCGTCACGATGTGGATTGATGTCTTGCTGCGTAACGAAAACGTAATTAACCGAACATTACCAGAATTGCCCCATCCCCGGCGTAATCGATGGCTGCCACAAGTTGAATGGAACTCGTGCGCTGCAAATGAGCCACAGCCAATTCAACGAACTTGGTCTGGGCAAATTAGTGACGGGGTAAACTAATCAACGGTGATTGATTTGCGATTTTTGATTCCATTTCGCTCATCAGCTGAGCGGAAGTGGAGTTTAATGCGGTCAAATGGGTAAAAATTCAGCGATAATTAAGAGTGTCAAATCGTGCTGATCAAAGTTTCACCGGATCAAGGTCAAAAAGATTGGAAACGTTACGTGCGAGAATTTCCTCCAGAGGATGTTTTTCGTTGTGCTTCCGTAAGTAATCCAAGCAACACTTTGCAACCAACCGGGTGTAGCGATGGTGAATCTGTTTGCTGAGATAAATAGGATGGGATTAAAGGGTCGGATTCGAGCTTTCGATCGATGAAATAAGCTGGAGTTGTATGTTTATGTTTAAAATGTAGTTGATAAACCCAAATATTAAAATCAAAGTTGGCGTATCCGATTGGAGATTTCCCAGTCATAGTGATGGCCTCATATTCTATCGGCAAGTTCTCTTCTCTCAAGTCAAACAGATAATACCGTACTCGAGGTAGATTTAAGCCTTATTGGTTTAAAACTCTCGGAAAAATGTTCGGAAACCGGAAGCTCCTCGAGTTGTGTCTCAGAGATTTGCGTGCCTCTGGTAATCGGAGGGTTACGTGATTGACTGAGCACCAATTCAGTAAGAAATATGGGTTCTTATTTCGATGGCAGTGCAGATTAAGTTTTCTTGTACATACGTTGCCTTATGTGCGGCTTCAAACCAGAAATGGCGGAAACTGGCAGACAGGGTTGCGGACTACATGCAGCCTGTCCTTGGCCACGCCGAGAGGGAATGGCGTTTCTTGATGTCTATAGTACTCGTACCACAAAGCTGGGCTAGTCTTTTGTGGTTGAAGCGTAGGTGTCCTTCAGGGGCAGTACGTCTACTAAGTCAACAATTCCCGTGTGTGGCAGTTTCTCATCTCACAATTTAACAGCGCATCCACGGTCCAGAACATACATTAAATACCAGTTTACAATTTACCTGGTTTACCCAAGACGAAAGGCGTCCCATTGTTTAGCATAAACGTAAACATGGGCGTAAACAGGCTGGGGTTAGCCGATATTTTAGGAAAGTTTCAACGACTCATCAGTGGATGAAATGTTCGTATTAAACGTAGTCTATCATTTACTCACTTTACTGTACACTTTCTACGTCCCACGTTCCTAACGCCTCAACGCCTATGACCGATGGCGGCCAAACTTCCAAAATTCATTTCGTGGTTCATTCACCTCCTCCACGTTCCGTCTTCCAGCTGCTCTCCACCGAAGATCCACGCAACACCTTCCGTTCAAAGACACCCAGCGACGCATTGATCCTCCACTAGTAATGTCCATATTTCATGGTCGTAGATGTCTACCGGTTTAATCAATATCTTGTAGATGGTTAAGCTTTGCAGTTTGACGAACTTTGTTCGATCTTAAGCAGCCATAATGCGACTCTATTTGTCTGCTGGTGTCGTTATCGGCGGTAACCAATGAGCCCAGATACACCGAGTTCGTCATGTACTTCGATTTTATCACCGTCGATCTGAACGCGTGTTGGAAGGGTAACATTGCTGTTAGCGGGTGAATTTCGGTCAAATTTACAGTCAAGAAAACCTCAGCAGAAAAGAGAAATTGGGTTGCGAAGTTTTTAAGCTGAAACTTATTTTCTTTTTAATATTAATTTTGGGTAAGAAGGTATGTGTAGATAACATTTCCTATTTTTTGCCAAACGTGCGACTTCCGTTTTAGACTGATAATTCTTCCGGTCACGAACTGTGTTCAAACAAGTAATGTATGTAAATTTTGAACATAATGTTTTACCTTATTGTATTACCACCTAATCTTCTCAACTTATCCACTTCAAAATATTGTAAATAAGGAAAATCTTAAATTTTATTACTATGCAAACTACTTTAATCATCTGGTTTGTAAAGTTCTATTCACTCATTACTGTCTTTTGGTCAATAATTGACCCTTCTTTCCATTGACCGATCATCTATCAAAACTGACGTTTCTGTACGAACGTTCGATCGTAAAGGGTGTCCACGATGAAATTGCCACACACAAAAATTGATTTGCAAAATTCGAGTTTTCATCCGATTGCCATCAAATTTTCAGGATTGAGAAATAACTATTAAACTTCATTTTACCATTTTTACTCGTATTTTATTTACAGTCCATACGCAAAATGCCCGCACCTTGGCCTTAACCCCGGCCATTAGATTCTGCACAACCTGTGAAT
The DNA here is from genome assembly GCA_034211315.2 of Aedes japonicus. NCBI lineage: Eukaryota > Metazoa > Arthropoda > Insecta > Diptera > Culicidae > Aedes > Aedes japonicus. The sequence continues at coordinate 4,186 of JASCZW010001128.1, forward strand.
CAACCGTTTTTTGCATGTAAACCCATACTTTCTTCAGTTCCTCGACTGTCTTCACTACCTTAGGTCGTTTAAGAAGGTGCTGCACGTCCTTGGAGTAGTGGCATGAGGCCAAATCTGGCCAGAAGATTGTTGGGACGTTGTGGGCCTTCAGGAGAGAAGCAGCCGCTTCTGGAGGCACTCTTTTATGTACACCTGTCCGTTCATCGTGTCCTGGGTCACGAAAGGTGCACTTCGCTTCCCGCACGTGCAGATGGCTTGCCAAACCAGGAATTTCTTCGCAAATTTGGACATCTTCTGAGTGCGGACATGCTCCGGAACGCTGAACTTATCCTTGGCCATGAAAAACAGGTTGCCGGGGATCTGTTTGAAGTCGGCCTTCACATATGTTTCTTCGTCCATGATGCAGCATTCAACTTTCGTCAGCATGTTGAGGTACAACTTCCTGGCACGGGTTTTGGCGGACTTGTTCTGCTTCTCGTCGCGATTAAACAAAACTTGGACAAAACTTTGGCTTAGATGCAGCTTACTTAGCACATCCCGAACGGAGGCGTTCGGATTTCGGTTGAAGGCCCCAACTACGCGGTTGTGATTTTTGGTGTTGTACGGAATACTTTTTCGGTATCGTCACGTTTAGGATTTCAGCCATGCGAGGACCGCCGAAGAGTCGAACCAGAGATATTCAGCAGCCACTGGAGTTGTCAACGCCTTGCAGATACTCCACTTGTGCCAGTCTTCCAATGTCCAATCCAATCCAATCCAGTTCTCCAAATTCGATGCGTGATTATCTTTTTCCATGAACTGAGAAGTGCGCCACTAAACCTAAAGGAAAGGATCGAATAATGGCATGAACGTTCTTAGAACTTGAGGTTTGTTGGGTGGTTCCTAGTTTTCCACGATTTGTTGAACGACCTCCGACGGTTTCCACACCATGCCAAACACTCTTTCGATTTTTGCTTCTAAATTCATCGAATTTTCTTGGATTTTCCTGCTTTCTCCAGTGTGATCAAGCACCTCGGTGGAATTCGAGACGAAGTTTCGGATTTCCATGCTAGCCAGGGAGTGCACATACCTAATGTCTTGTATTAGCCTTACTGCTTCTTCTACGGTGTCCAAGTTATCGAGGTAGTCGTCTACGTAGTGATTTTTGATTATAGTTCTTGCTGCCTCAGGAAATTGTTCAACGTATTGCTCTGCATTCTTGTCTTTTACAAAACTGCGGGATACATGGGGAGCAGACTGCTTCGAACGTTGCCACATTCATCGCAAAAAAATGCGGCAGCTGTCCCGGTCTTTCTCTAAAAATGAACCTTTGCGCTTGTTCATCCCTTTTCCGGATCGGAAACTGGTGGAACATTTCTCTGATGTCTCCACTAAAACATACATACTTCTTTTGGAATCCCAATGATACAATAGGTAAAGCAGTCAACATATCCGGTCCAGCCTGATCTTTTCGGGTTTTCGTAGGCTGCTTTCTTTTTTTTTTTTTTGACGGGATGGAAAATCTGCTAACAGACTCCTGAAAAACTCAGGGTTTGGGAATGAGGGTGCCAACTCCTCGATCCACTAAAGACTCACCCGTGCCTCGAGCCTCGGCCCTCCCCGGAACCACCTTTCGGTATTACTTCAGGGAGGGGCTGGTGTGCTTCTCGCACCCTCTATGTCTAACTACATGGGTCGTTAGCTTCGCTGACCTGACGCTGATTCGATCGAGATGCTCCTGGATCCAAGCAGGGTTCGGGACGTCTGGTGGTCAATCCAGATCGTCCGCGATCTCCCTACCCGACCGCTTACGGTACCTGCCGAACCTCGCGTCGTATGGTCCCTCCTCCGATCGAGAAAGCCAGGGCCAGGACCGGGGTTGGAACGTCTGGGAGTGCAGCCCAGGACCGTCCCTGTTCCCCATGTCACGACCGCTTACGACCTCCTGCCGGATCCTGCGCCTTATGGCGCTTCCTCCGTTGAAGTTCGTTTAGCCGTTAAGGAGAGCTTAACGTTTCCAGGGTGCAACGCGGGGAGGCGAACTACTTCCACACGCCTAGAGCTGCTTTCTACCCTAAGTGTTAGGTACTACACATGACCAGGCTCCGTTTTCCCACAGCTCTTCCGCTGTTATTCAGTGGGCGTACCTTTTCGAGATATTCCGTAATCAGCTCCCCTCAGGTCCCTTCCAATCTGTAGAATGGCCATAGGAAAGCTGTTTGTTGGATAAGTCTAATTATATTGCTACTACAGCCCAGTTTCCAGTCTTCCATTAACTCTTCGAGTGGTTTCTTGATGGATCCTCTGATTTCGCTTATCTTCCTCCGATTGAGGACCAAGCTGATGCTTGCCTTCTCGATCGCCAAGAACTGTCGGGAGAGCTCCTTTCCTTTAACTTTGCTCCACATGAACGTTCACATACTAGCTGGTCAGGTCTCATTCTGTCCGTATACGCAACACCCTAGTCGTGTTTTATTGGCAATCAACTTTTGACTCTACAGTAGAGTACACTGATCAGTCTAGCGTTGTCTACTCACCCTAGTAGTGACTTGGACGTAACTGATCACCGTATCTTCTTCCAACACAGATGATTTTCCCATAGTTCCTCGCAGTCCACAATTCCTAGTCAGTTTCAGTTGTCCCACCGTTTGCGACTTCAATGGGAACTGTTTCTTTTTGCTCCTTCCAGCAATCATGACATCAATCCGCCGTGGTTCGTTTGCTGAAGCTGCTGAAGTTTATCATTAAGTTTATTAAAGCTTCTCCAGAAAGCTTGATTAAGGTACTCAGAAGCTTAATCAAGCTTAAGATTAGGCTGAAGCTTCTTCAGAAGCATGTTGCAACTACTTCAGAAGCTTGCTGAAGATTATCTAGAAGTTTGATAAACTTTTCCTAGAGTCTTGTTGAAGCTTCTACATCACCCTGCTAAAGCTTCTCCCAAAGTTTGCTGAAGCTTTTCGCAAGCTTACTGAAGCTTCTCCACAAGTTTGCTGACGTTTCTCCAGAAGCTAGATAAAGCATTTCAATTAGCTTGTTGAAGTATCTCTTCAAGCTTGCTGAAGCTTCTCCAGAAGCCTGATGAAGCTTTTCAAAAAGTTTGCTGAAGCTTCGCTTGAGTTATGTGGAAGCTTATCCTGAAGCTTAATGAATATTCTTCAAAAGCTTGCTGAATTTTCTCCAGAAGCTTGATGCGTCTTCTCGAAAAGCTTGCTGAAGGTTCTCCAGAACCCTGGTGAAGCTTCCAGGAAGCTTGCTTAAACTACTCAAGAATCTTATTGAAGCTTCTTCAGAAGCTTGGTGAAGCTTCTTCAGACGCTTTTCCAGAACCCTACTGAAACTTTTCAACTAGCTTGCCGAAACTTCTCCAGTAACGTGCTGAAGCTTTTCCAAATGCTTGCTGAAGCTTCGCCTAAAGTTTGCTCAAGCTTCTCTAGAGGATTACTAGAGAAATTCAATGAAAAATTTTCTAGTATAGTGCGGAAATGCTCCAGAAAACTATTGAAGCTTCTACATTAGTAAAAGCTTGCTGCAACTTGTTCAAAAGCCTGCTGAAGCGTCACAGAAAACATGCTGCAACAGAAGTTTGCTGAATCTTTTCCCTATGCTTATTGAAGCTTCTACATTAGTTTGCTGAAGCTTCTGGTGCAGCTTGTTTAAGCGTTGAGAGATGTTCGCTAATGCTTGTAGAGAAGCTTAGGGAAGGGCCATTAATTATGACACGCTGTACGCGGGGGGGACATGCTAATCCATCCAAACAAATTTGAAGGCCCATACAAAAACGTGCCAATATGGGAGGGGGTGTTATAAAAAGTCACTCTTTGCGTGACACAATTGATGGATTTGTCAAAGTTTCTCATGAAACTTGGTGAAGCTTCTGAATTTCTCCAAAAGCTTGCTAGAGCTTTTTCAGAAGCTTGCTAAAACTTCTCCAAAAGCTTCAGAAAGCTTTCTAAACTTCTCAGAAAAATGCTGAAGCAGCACCAGAAGCTTGTTGAAGTTTCTTCAATAGCTTGCTGAAGCTTTGCAGAATTAAGCTGAAGCTTTAGAATTAGCTTGTTTTGGCTTTTTCAGAAGCTTGTTTAAGCATAGTCATCGCTTGTTGAAAATTTTAGGTAAATTTTCTGAAGCTTCTCTGATAGCTTTCTGAAGCTTCTCCAAAAGCTTTCTGATGCTTCTCAAGTTTGCTAGAACTTTTCCAGAAACCTGCTGAATTTTCTTCAAAAACTTGCTGAAGGTTTCTCCGGCAGCATACACAGACTTTTTGGAAGCTTAATGAAGCCTTTATGCAAGCTTGCTGAAACTTTTGCAAAGCTTCTTTAGCAAAAGCACTCTGAAGCTAGCCAGAAGCTTGCTGAAGCTTCTCCAGAAACCTTTAGAAGCTTCTGAAGCTTCTCCAGAAGCTTAGTATAGTTTTTCAGAAACTTGCTGAAACCTCTCCAGAATTTTGCGGAAATTTCTGCAGTGACCTTAAAAAGCTTCTCTTGAGGTTTGCTGAAGCTTATCCAGAAGCCTGCTGACAGTTTTCCAGAAGTTTGGTGAAATTAAACCAGAACCTTGCTGAAGTTTCTTCAAAATTGAGCTGAAAGCTTTCCTTGATAATCTTATTATCAAACTTCAAGGTTTTGCAAAGTAATGACAACAGAGAGATTTTTAAAACAGTTAGATTACCTGGTGGTTTTTATAATTTTTTTATTGTTGTTAATAAATATCCAAAACCATTTTTTAAAGGAATATTTCGACTGAATGCAGCCTGCCGATGTGATTTTGAGTCCAGCAAAATCTTCTCTTGAAAAAGAATTAGTTTTAAACTGCTTCACAAAACTTGTTCTAATCAACACAATAACAATTTTGGAACTGTAATAGACCATAATAATTCATTTTCAATGATTTTTAAATGGATTATTGAATTACCAATGTTCATGTTAATCGTCCTCTTATCCACTAAAATAGTGTTAAATGACGTCGAATCTAAGAAAACTTCAAATTAAATATTCTACTCAATCCTGGTTATGCCTCCTTCAACGAAGCATTAATCAACAACTTGTGCTCATTTGGCAGCCTGATTGACCTTCCTTACTTCAAAAAGTTTCAGTTCTGAAATCTCATCTGGACAAGAAATCATGATGCAATATTTGCCGAGTTAGGCTTCCGACCATTATTTGACGATCTAATAAATTATCCCATTCGGAAGAACCGACTCGAGCCTCCTTGAGGGTGGGGAGGAGGAAGCAAAATCAACTGCGTGTCACTTCTCCCGTCCAACAGAGACACAAATGCTCCAAAGGTTCTGCTACTCAGAGCTGGCTCACCACTTCAGCTTGCAATATAGTCACCAAAGCTCTACCGTCCAGGAAAGCGTAAATTTCAGTACTTCTTCAGTACCCTTAGTGATAACTGACGGTGAAGACGAACTCATCTTAGTTTTTTTTCAAGTGCAACAAGGGATGATGGCACATACGGCAGTCTACAAGTCCATATTCTTGCCTGGAGCGACGTGGCCACAATCTATGAGGAATTAGGCAGATTCGACATAACCCACTTTTCCTCATTAGTCCGTTCGTCCATATTTAGTTTTTTGAAGTCTGGACAATCAACTATAATGGTCGGTTCGGTTGCAGTCTGAGCAGGGTTTGACAGTTTTATTAACTGATTCATATAACCGGGAAAGAGAGGGACCATCAAGGCACCTCAGTAAAACGATTTGGAAAAGGAGCATGGGACTGCCTCCTCCATATTGATGACATTTCGCGGAACGAAGGCAGTTTCTTCGACCCCATCTATTGGGTTTATCCTGACAATCCAGGGGGCTCGATTCGAGTGCTGTGAGTGTGAACTTGCTTTTGTAGGAGATTTTCTTCCCTATATTCGCGTAAGTGCCTATGCTTACGGGCTTGCACGTTTTTGGCCCTTCATACAGGAGTCTGATGATCGCAAACAACAATAGAATCCTGATGAAATAGTTTTTCAGATTTTTCCACTGCTCTGGAAGGTTATTTGGCTACAATAGATAGTAGTATTTCACTTTCACCATCATCATAATATAATTACACAACATGTATTTCACAATCGCATTTTGTTCACCAGTCACAACCCTAGACGGTCGAAAACTTCTTGAGCAAACTCTGTATTCAATATCAAAACATGTTGCGTTTTCCATCCATCGAACATTAGGATACATCTTCAACCAGCTGGAGTTCATCGATGTGGCATGGAGACTTAATACTCCATCTTTTCTATCGATTTACCATTTTTATGCCATTTCCACATGACAGATTCAGCAAAGATTGAACAAGTTGAATTTCTCGTTGACATCAACCGCAATATGGCACAACTTGGATCGAAGTGCTTCAAGATTTCAAAGTGCTACACATCACTTTATGAGCAAAATAACCACCCATAATCCTCCCCTCTACCCTGCTTTTCATCGACCTAATCCGAAAAACATCCCACACTATTTCCATCCCCATCCATCCCTAGCCAGGAGAAAGATGTGAAGACAGTGATAAGCACTGTTACCCCCCGAAGCAGCAGCAGCTCATCTGTGTGCCAAGTTGAAGAGAAAATTACATCCCACAAACTCGACAGCTCCTCTCCAGACTCCTGATAGAGTCAACGACGACGACGACGACGACGACGACGACGACGACATCACCGATGGAGAGGCAAATGATGGACTCTCATACCATAGTTTCAACAAGATCGTCTCGTACGTGATTCCAACCACCCCCACCTTCGCTGTCAGCTTCTGAATCTTGATTCGATTTCACCTGTTACCTCCTTCCATCCCCCCCCCCCCTTCACTCACAAGTGTACGTTTCAAGAGGCCGATGATAAACAGCGGCAAGTTCGCTTTTACTCGCTTAACTTAATCTATATGCAGGCGAGGCAGTTCACATTCCCCCTCACCCCTCTCACCCCTCTTGTGAAGTTCGAAACTCTGAGCTATGGCACTTTTCCATTTAAACTTTTATCTCCACCAGCAGTAGAGAGAGAGAGAGACTACGCATTGGCTTTCTGCGTTCGGGGCTAGTAATAGAGACTGTTCTACCTCAGATTGGGACAGGTGACTTTCGGAAGGTTTTCGGTCGGGAATTGAGGGAGGGAGGGACTGTGCTGTTTATCTTACTAAAATTAATTAAAATATTTCTGAAATAACTTATTCTCATCCGGAACCAGTCGGTTCGGCTCGCTCGTATCTGACGGCGAAGGCTTTATGTTTGAATTTACAATTCGAGATGGAAATGGGTAGGTGGGGTTCGGCAGGAGACCAGCTCAACAGTAACGGAAGGAAGCAGAAACTGTGTTGGTTTTACCTTTATGGTAATCTGCCTGAAGGTGTTTCGCATTCCAATTCCGGCTGGTGGTGTCAGGTGGACGCATGACGAATGAGCAATGGATGGAAGGGATTGCAGTCACTCTCGACAATGATGAGTGGATGGCGATGAATGTTCAGTGTGTTGCATTTTACGAAATTATGGTTTTAAAGTGCTGGTATGTGAGTGGTTTTAAGGTTTGAGGTTGAAGAATTCGGAACACTGAAATAAGATGCATTACTACGATGTATTATTGTTATACTTATATCTATCTATTCTAAGGTGTCACATAATCTGCTTGAAATCACCAATATTGAGCATAAGCATGATTGACCGCCCATGGATTCTACTCTGTTATTGCCAGATCAGCCTTATTTACTCAAAGAACCAACTGATGTTGCTGGGGACTAGCATACATCCGCAAGTAAGACTGTAGGCCATTGCATGGCGGTACGTTATTAAGCACTTACACGAGAAATACGCGATATTGGAACTTGGAGAAGAGAGCAGCCAGAATACAGCTGTGGCAGAAAACAAAACAAGAATAGACCAAATAAAACAGGATATTAGATATTGTCTTCAAAATTTTACAAATAATAAACTATTTGTTACCGGAAAAGAAACAAAATTAAGAACTAATATATAAGAAGAATTCTTGTAATCCCCCGGATGTTTGAAGACCTCGGTCAATTCTCTGAATACATACTAAGAGTTACTGTTGCGGGCTGTCGATGGTTGCTTATAACTATGTGTTGGTCACTATTGGCTGGAATGAGCATTAAATGAGAATTGTGAGAACATTCCTTTTTATAAATAACTATAATATTCAGTTTTTTTTATTAAACTATAGCCCATTCGAGGTATATCTGATGAAATCAGTCAGCTGTTAATAGCCTTAATAGCTCCTTTAATCCTGAAATGTTACGGATCTACACTTGCACTGTCACCCTTCATTGTTAGTGAGTTGTTTGAAGGTTAGTTATTGGTTCGATCTATAAAGACATCATCTGAAAGCTTAAGGCCTGTACTCGAAAAAAATGCACCAGACAAAAGTGTTCGCCTAAAAATTTATTTTAGGTCGGATTTTCTTGAAACTTTCAGGGAATAAACAAATACATATGCATTATGTTTCGGCATAATAACTTTATTCAATTTCCTCTTCAACGCTGAAAGTCCACATCTTGCTCTTAAGACCCCTCATTACATTTTGTGCAATGGTGAAGCTGACCTCTTTGGTCGCTTTCATCCATTCTTTCTTCAACTCCAGCTCGTTTTTAAACACCTTGGATGATTTTCGAACTTTGGCCTTCATTATGGCCCAAAATCTTTCCACTGGACGAATATCTGCTGAATTTGGGCGGTGTTGGTACAAAAACAACTCTGTACCATTCCAGTGATTTTCTTCCACTTCCAGCCCACCGCTCGAGCGTCTGGAACTCCTTAAACGATTTTACCACCCGAGACACAGTTGTATGGGTGATTCCTAGTTGTCTTCCGATCCATCTCATGGTCGCAGACGGATTTTGTCGGATGACGGCGCGCAAAATTCTCCGGCGATTTTCTTCTTGTTTCGATGACATCTCAATAACCACTGTACCGATTGTTATGAAATGTTGCACATGGAAACTCCACTTCGAAAAAGTTATACTCAGATATACATCAATTTTTACCCACGGGAAAAAATGGTGCATTTTTTTCGAGTACAGGCCTTATTTCTCTTTATCTCCTTCGCTCACCCACTCTCAATGTATGCTTTTCCAAGCAGTCTCTCTGCATTTTGAAATAACTCAGCTAGAAATTCACAACCCACCGATTCCAAATCACGAAAACAAACTCCCAGCGCCTCACATGGAAATGGGCGGAATGTTACAACTTGGAAAAATTGTAAATGTAATCGATGAATCAACTCTCTCAGATTTAACGCTAATATGCTATTATGATAAATTTACAAGCTCATAACTGCATGCTAGTGTCGGTTAACAAATCCTCAAACATATGTTGCTAGAAATCACCAATATTGGAGAAGCAAAACAACACTCATAAAAATAATGAACCCAGTGCGAGCGCTGCTACGCTTGTAACTAAATAAATGAAAATTTAATAGAACTGGCACGCTCATGAATGTTTTTTGGAATAAGTTCAGATTTTTATCAGAACATGCTTCTTTCCTGAGAAATACACATGTTTTGTTTTTGGTACATGGATAATTCTCATGCTTATATGAAGTTTGAGGTTTCATTTGCATGAGAGCCTCCTCTTCCGAGGGCAAAGGTCTCATACTACCAGACCCTAGCAACACATGACCGTCATAATTGGACGCAGTAATTTGATTGTGGCTTAATTCAGTCACATTAAAGTTACTTTAACAGGTTTGCAACAAGTGTGCCACTAAGGTAGATACATTTCTTGCTTTCAAAATCCTTTACCTGCCAAATTCGGTTCATTTTGCTCCATTAGTTCTCGAGTTATGCAGAAATTTGTGTTTTTTATTTGCATGAGATTACCTCCCCCCCCCCTCTTCTGTTTTCAGAAGGCGGAGGGGTCTTGAACTCCCATAGAATCGTTACTTGCCTCCAGAAACATTCACATGCCGAATTTGCTTCCATTTGCTTAGTTAGTTCTCGAGTTATGCAGAAATGTGTGTTTCATTTGTATGAGAGCCCCCCTTTCCAGAGTCAGGAGGGATCTTAAATCATCATAGAAAAATGTTTTGCCTTCAAAAACCTCCACATGCCAAATTTGGTTCCATTTGCATGATTAGTTCTTAAATTAGGCAGACATTTGTGTTTCATTTGTAGATAACCCCCCCCCCCCCCTTCTCCCTTCCCCTTTCAGAGGAAAAAGGGGCCTCAACCCACCATAGAAAAATGGCTTGCCGTAAAAAACCTTTACCTGCTAAATTTGGTTCATTTTACTTGATCAGTTCTCGAGTTATGCAGAAATGCGTGTGTCATTTGTATGAGAGCCCCCCTTCCCTTCATTTAGGCGGAAGATTCTCAAACCATCTTTGAAACATTTCTCTCCTTCAAAAACCTCCACATGCCCAATTTGCCTCCATTTGTTTGATTAGTTCTTGAGTTATGCAGTTATGTGTGTTTCATTTGTATAAGAACCCCCCCCCCCCTTCTTCCGTTTTCAGAAGGTGGAGGGATCTTGAACTGCCATAGAATTTTTTCTTGCCTCCACAAACCTCCACATGCCAAATTCAGTTCCATTTGCTTGATAAGTTCTCGATTAATGCAGAAATGTGTGTTTCATTTGTATGAGAGCACCCCTCTTGAGAGTCAGTAGGGGTCTCAAATCACCATAGAAAAAAATCTTGCCTTCGAAAACCTCTACACCTCAAATTTAGTACCATTTGCATGATTAGTTCTTAAATTATGCAGAAGTTTGTATTTCAATTGTATGATAGCCCCCCCTTCCCCCTCCCCTTTTCTCATCCAGAGGGAAAAAGGGCATCAACGCACCATAGAAACATGGCTTGTCCTAAAAAACCTTTACCTGCCAAATTTGGTATACTTGATAAGTTCTCGAGTTAGGCAGAAATTTGTGTTTCATTTGTATGAAAGACCCCCTCCCCCCTCTTCCTCCCTTCGAGCGGAAGAGTCTCAAACCATCATTGAAAAAATTCTCTCCTTCAAAAATCTACACATGCCAAATTTGGTTCCATTTGCTCTATTAGTTCTCGAGTTATGCAGAAATTTGTGTTTCATTTGTATGGGAGCCCCACCCCCTTTCAGAATGAGGAGGGGCCAAAACCCACTATAGAAAAAAATGTTGATTTCAATAACCTGCACATGCCAAATTTGATTCCATTTGCTTGATAATTTCTCGAGCTATGCAGAAATTTGTGTAACATATGTATGGGAACCCCCCTTTAAGAATGGGAAGGGGTCTCCAACTACTTTAAAATCATTTTTTGCCTCCAAAAACTCCCACATGCTAACTACCGCTGATGTTCCTCTTATTTTGTTATAGTTGCATAGATAGCTCTCATGTTTCGTTCAAACTTCTATTTAATTTTTTTTATAGCCTCCACCCCCAACCCTTCTAGGGAGAAAGGGTCTTGAACCATTTAAGAAAAACATACGGACTTAAAACAAACCCACGTATGCCATATTTGGTTCCATTTAATTGATAAATACTCGAATTTTGCACGGGAATACGGGAAAGGAGCTTCGACCCCAAAACCCCAACATATAAACTGTAGGGATGATTCTCATGTTTGGTTGACATTTGTGTCTCATTTATATAAGACTCCACCCTTTTCAGAGAGGGGAGAGTTCTCAAACATACATACATTTCTTGCTTTTGAAAACCTCCACATAACAGTAGGGATAATTCTCATGTTCAGTTTAAATTTGTGTTTTATTTGTAAGACAGCCGGGAGGGGAGGGATTTCAAACCACCGTAGAAACATTTCTTGTCTCCAAAGATCTCCACATGCAAAATTTGGGTGCATTTGCTTGATTGGTTCTCGAGTTATGCAAAAAAATTCCGTTGCATTTGTATGAGAGTCATGCCTTCCTGATTGGAGAGGGATTTCAAACCACCATAGAATCTTGACTTGCCTCCAAAAATCCCCACATGCCAAATTTGGTTCCATTTGCTTGATTAGTTTTTGAGTTTTGCAGAAATGTGTGTGTCATAGGTATGGACCCTCTTTCAGAAGAGCGAGGGGTCTTGAACCATCATAAATACCTTCCCCGGCCCCAAAAATCCCTGCATAAAAAAATGCATAGCAGTAGTGTGAGTTCTCATGTTTGGATGAAATTTGTGTTCCATTTGTATGGAAGCCCCCCTTTTCAGAGAGAGGAGGGGTCTCAAACAACCATAGAAACATTTCTTGCCTCCAAAAATCTCCACAAGAGAATTTGGTCCCATTTACTTGATTAATTCTTGAGTTATGCAGACATTTGCTCCTCATTTGAATGGGAGCCCGCTTTTTAGACGTGGAAGGAGTTTTAAACTATCATAAGATCCTGTCTCGGAGTTAAAACTCCTGCATACAAATTTGCATAGCAGTAGGGTTACCCAAGTAACCATAAGCATTAAGCTTTAGCTCAATAATAGCACTATATCAGCATAAATGTTGCTTAAAAGTTCTATATTAGCATATGTTAGGCATGCAAGCTTCATATTAGCAGCACAAATGCATTCAAGCTCCAACCAAAACTTAGCATTATCGCCAGCATTATATGCGCATATAAGGCTGTTATAATGCATACAAGTATTTATCATGTTCACAGCATACATGCTTTATATCTGCATTTAGTGCTAATATAAGGCTATCAAATAATGCTAGGAACTTGTTTACAAAAGCATTTAAAAGTTATTTGGAGTCAACAAAAACCTGTATGGTCGAGAATAAGTGGAAAAAAACTTTGAAAAGTAGAAATTATAGACGTATAGTTAAATTGTATCGAAACTACGATAATTCTAAACTTAACACACATATTGATGATTTGGTTCCAAAAACAACTAGGGTAGGAACGGCTTGCATTCAGGACTTATTCAGTTACAGGGTAAACGTTAACTTATAACGCTCATTTTTGCAGTATGGTGCTTTAAGTAGTGAAGCACCATACTGCAAAAAATGAGCGTTGTGGGTTAACGTTTACCCCGTGCTTGGAATAGGGTCTTGGGGTGCTTAAGCCGTTTCCTACCCTACATCTCCATAAACCAGTCCTACGCCTTCAAATTCGTTCGTAGATACGGAGATGAAAGCTATAACAATTCTGAAACCGCTTATAGCCAGGCACAGGCAGCACAGGCAGCGGTCCAACCATGCATGATGATACCTTGGTTCAAGACGCAGTACAGGATATTTTCACAGTATATTGAATTTTCAAAATATTACTTTACGCATACTAAAAAATCCGTTCATTACTAATAATATCAATTTACACTAAGTGGTTTATTTATAGCTTATTATTGTATGCATTATCCTCCTTTTTGTTGCTTATACCATTAATAAGAAGCAAAAAGAAAAAATATTTCCTCAAATTAATCGGAAATAGACAGTTGATAAAGGCAGCATAATAGCATTAGTAGTGCCAAAAACGGGCTATCAAAACTGACAGTTATGTTGAGGTGCATTAATATAGCATTACTAATTCAATTTACGAGCTGTCACTTCTGCACTATATTAGCACGTTACTTCGCCTTTTTTAGCATTATATTAGCATTATATCTGAATATAGAGCTTCAAGGCATTAAAGTGCTGCTTTATATGCAGATATAATGCTGATATAATGCCACTTTTAGTGCTTGATGGTTACTTGGTAAGTTCTCATGGGGCCTCGAACCACCATTAAAACATTTCTTGCCTGAAAGAACACTTTCATGCCAAATTTGGTTCCATTTGCTTGATTAGTTCCCGAGTTATACAGATTTTATTTTCGTTCATTTTCATGGGAGCCACTCTTTCTAGAAGAGCGTAAAAACCTTCTCCGGTCCCAAAAACTCCTGCATACAAAATTTCACGCCAATCGGCTCAGTAGTGTTCGATTTTATAAGGTTCAGACAGACAGAAATTCATTTTTATGTATTTAAATAGATTATTACAATAGTCGTAATGCTTGTTGCACGTAAACACTTAGAAATTTACTGATGAATATATGCTCAATTTGATGTATTACTACATAAGTCCTTATTTGAAATCCAAAACAATAAATATTTTCACACTCAAAGTCAAGTTCTGGATGCTTCATTGACAACAGCTTCTAAAATTTATTTGGTAGCCTCAAATCTGTGTCCCTTATGCGTTGAAAAATTGCTACTAGACAATATGGGAATTTGAAAGCCTTAAATTTACATGATCGTTTGCTTTGATTCTATAACAACTTCAGACCCATTTGTAACGCAGTAGATTCTACGCGTCACAACAAGTTACAAGTTCAAATTCGCTCACTCAGGTCAACACAGTTGTTGGTAGTTTGTTGACTGCCTTTGCGTGTCCGGTTGCTACGCGTTGCCAGGCTGTCCACGGTAACTGTGGTTGCGCGTTGTCCGACTACTATGATAGTGTCCGACATTCCTCCCTTCTTATTCTCAGAACAGGTATGGTTAAAATCTTGAAGGCATCCGAATCATCCTCTGCGGCCGGAGCGACGATATTTCTTGAACAGGATCGGTTGATGGTTGGACATCTTCACCTTGTTCCAATTCAGGTTGTTCGATCTGGCTGGGACCTACTTTTGGTTTGGAAATGACTTCAGCTCGTTCATGTTGACTGGAATCTTCTTCGTATTGTGGGTCCATTGGCAATTCTTCAACTTCAAGCCAGGCCATGATTCCGACTCGGAATGAACGTTTGAGGTTGGTGCAATGGGGTCCCGACAACTTGTTTTAGACGTTGCTGGGAGTGCGGCTCAGATAATTTTGAGGATTATAGACCAAACATGTCCACTAGCATATCCAGTGGTGTCAAATATGCTGCACTTGTTCCGTCTTCACTGAAACGCATCTTGAGTTGGTTGGTGTGTGATCTGATAAGCTTCCTCCGTCCTTGCCACTCGTCCAGCAGCACATTGTTATTGACACAACCGATGACTTCAATGATCACGCCGGGAGCCCACTGTCACTTGTTGTTGCTGCTGTAGAGCTTGGAGTAGACCTTGTCACCTTTACGCAAATCAAGATGAGCTACGCCGTGCTTCCGATTGAACTGCTCGTCCTGGCGATGATTGAGGAGTACAGGCTTTGGTTGATTGTGGTGAAGGAGTTCCAGGACTGTCTTCATGTTTTGGCCATGCATCTGCTGCGAAGGTGTCTTGCCATTAAAAACACGACTAGGGGAAGTCCTGTATCCTGTCCTATGGATGATACGGCGAGATTCGGAAGTGTTGAATGCCCTTCTTCCTTCACAAAGCCGCAAATTGTTCCGGCATAAATTGGGTGCCGTTATCGGGAGATTAACGATGCGAATTTCTGGCCACTTTGAGAAGGCATCCACAACTTCCAGGAAGTATAGACCGTTGAGTAGGCCAGCAAAGTCGTTGTGAAGTCGTTCCCAGGGAGATTAAGTGAGTGGCCACGAATGCACGGGAGCCTTCGGTGGTGACTTGAAATGTGTGGCACAACTGTCACATCTCTTGACGAAGTCAGCAATGTTTTCTTCAATTCTCGGCCAGTGTATGTGGCTACGTGCAACAGCTTTCATCCGCTCCATTCCAGGATGCCTTCATTGGAGCTGCTTGAGCATTCTCTGATGAAAATTTTCCGGAATCACGAGACGGTTGAGCATCATGATGCAGCCTTTCACTACCGACAATGCATCTCGATGAGCAAAGGGCGTACGGCAGTGTTGGCGATGCTGTCGAGCTTGACAGGCCATCAACGCTGGATATACTGGACCACTCGTTGGAGTACGGGGCACTTGAGAGTGACTTCAGTTACCGAGTTGAATGTCTCAGGTAGCGAGGTAATGACTTCTTGGAGTGGAACCTCGACGTCATCTTCCAGTTCAATGGAGGCGATGATGATATCCTCATCTGGTTTAACGTAACTGTTGATAAGGCGAGATAATACGTCGGTATAACCATATTGCGTAGTGGACACGTACTCGATTCCAAAATTGTAACACAGAAGTGTTTTTGTGAACCGGTATTCCGTTCTTCTGTCCGAAGATCCGCAGTCTCTTCATGCTTTACTATTCTGTTATGATCATGAACGACCGACAGCCATCTCAACCGGTGAGAGACGCATTATGGAAGTCCAGGTCACACCTTGCTCAGCTGTGGGAGCTCCGGCAAAGGGTTTTAATGGTCTTTCGATCTAGCTTTAAAGATTGTTCTCCAAGAAAAATTCAACACTTTCTTTTGTGTATAACGTTTTATTGCACAGGTAAACATTGATGAAATTTTTGGTAAAACTAGTTTAAAGTGTAAATTTACATGTGCTAAATTTGGTCAAGTCGTTATCGAGAGTGCATCGACTGTGTCCCGTATGGCAGCGACCCAGACGACCCAGCGGCAAGCTGGCAGTGAACGAAAACCGAAGACGACCAACTCTGTGAATGCAAGGAAGCTGAGGGATTACTTCAAACGCAACCCGAACCATTCGATTCGGGACATGTCCGAGAAAGACAATTCTTCTGTCTGGTTCGTCCAGCAGACAATGAAGCGAGCCGGATTTCATGTCTTCACGGTGTGGAAGGCGCCTAAGCGAGCCGAACAATACGTTGAATAAATCCCGTCGAGACGTCCATGAACGACAAGACAACGAGACGTACATTAAAGCGGACGCCAAGCAGATCCCGGGCCTGGAGTTCTTCAACGGGAAGTTCCGCCTGGATGTAACGAAGATCTTCCGGAAGAAGAAGGTCGACAAATTTTCCAAAAAGTACTTGGTGTGGCCGTGCATAACGACCAACACCAACAACGGCCAAATGTTTAAAGAAGAATGCCTACAAAAGTGCCTGCTGCCCTTCCGCGGGTCCCACAAAGGTGAAACTCTGTTTTGGCCGGATCTGGCATCGAGCCATTACGCAAAACCGGTGATGGAATGGCACGAAGCCACAGTGGTTGATTTTGTGCCGAAGGATGAGAATTCGCCAAACTCGCCAGAACTTCGCCCTATAGGAAAATTCTGGACAGTCTCCGGAAAACAAGGAAAGTCCTCAAAAACGAAAAGGATGTGGAGAAAGAGTTCATAAAAGCGTGTAAGAGAGATGAGAGTTAAAAAAAACCCAACTTAAAATGAACAGTTCTAGACAAAATAGTCAAAAGTTCGAAAGTAACATTTGTAAACAATGACCTCTAGCGTATTTTACTGGGATCTGCTTGCTTCCACAACCAAAATAGCACTAGAAACAGATAGAGGGAGTTATTACGATAGCATCCTGGCATTTCCAGGAAAATTACGTTTTAAGTCATTTCGACCTTTTTACTATTTTGTCTAGAATTGGTGATCAAATTCGTCTGTTGCTTTTTTCCGAGTACAATCTTTATGAGTACAGGTAAGGGAATGTCCATTAATTACGTCACGCAGTAGGGGGGAGGGGTGGTTTGGGAAAACGTGACGAAAAATTAAGGTCCATCCAAAAAACGTGACAAATGGGGGAGGGGTATAAAAAGTATTTTTTTGCGTGACGTAATTAATGAACGTTCCCTAATTCGGACTGACAATTTAAAAATTATTAGCATCAACATGAAACATAAGGGTGTTGATGATTTGTCAACTTGTCAATCTCAACCACATTAACTCAAACATTAGTGACTCCGCTTTCCACGACTTAAATTGAATGTGTGGCTCAATATTGAGTCCTTTTTGACTCCCTTTCGTCAAAAGTGCAGTCTCTCAAACTTAGTGTTAACATTATTGAGATTGAGAACTCGACAATTCAAAAATATTGACTTGAATCCAATGGAATGAGGTCTGATTCAAGTGAAATAATGGTTTAATAATATCTTATAAAAAACATTATCTTCTAAAAAGTGGCAACTTATTCGATGATGTTTTCAGTACAAAAAAAAAGATGAATAGACCACCGTTCACGAAACCATTTCCAACGAATTAGTCGAACTTAAGACAAAAACTACCAGCCTTATAAGTTTCGTAATTTTGCTCGATTTCTCTCAAGGTGTTTTGCATCATAATTTACAGTTCAATCCAATAAATGTTTCGGGCCAATCGTGAGAGAAAGTACAATAAAAGACAATCAATTGAGAAAAGCGCAAATGAAAATTCAGCAATTGGTAGTTAAACATATTTAATGCAAGAGAAAAGTCATTATTTTTTTCAATTTCATCCACCGTATATCATAATTGATAGCCTGTTGACCGATCGAATTGCCTTCGTCGTTAGCCGGCCGATCCTTTTGGGGTGCAAATCGTAATTAATTTGATTTATTCATGTGCCCACCAAGCAGTGCATCTACTGCTGCCTGCCAAGACCAATTCGTCGGGGCAGGTTCGGGGCAAATTTCGTTCTTCGGAGTGTATCGTTGCACGACGAGACCAGTTAACTGGAGAAGTACCCCGATCGATGGATATATAACTGGCAAAATATTAATTAAAGTGCCACCCTATCCTCAGTCGTGCAGCTTTTTGAATGTGGCATCGGACTCTGTTGCGCTTTCTGGCAACGGGAACGGTTTTTTGAGGCACTGGAAATAAAATTTATATCTGCAACAAAGTAGGCTTGACATAATATTAATTTGAATATGAATACTGCTTTCATTTCTCATGTCATTCGTAAGATCCTTGAAGCAAGGAGCCAAGAAGCAAGATCGGATGCATTGTATCCTCTTCCGAACCAAAATTTGTTCGAACTGTGTCAAAGAGATGATAAGAGAGATTTAGCGAGTAAAGTCTAACATCATGAAGATAGCAATTCGAAAACTTATTTTGATGTCAATGTCAAATTAAAATCAAATTCGATATCAAAGAGTCAACTTTCGAGTAATTAGTACGAGACACTGAAGATGTCTTCACATTGTAGACGAAATACGCGTATCTGTCAAGATAAGCAGAGGTAGTTAGAATTAAATGGAAAATACTAATTTTTCTTCTAATTTCTAGCTACAGCTAATCCACTAAACAATTCAAACCCTCAAGGATTCAAAGTTAATTGTTCAGTTTGTCGTAGTTTAAAATGACAAGCGTCTTATCAAGCTTATCTTTGCAAGCAAATAACTAGTTGAATGCCTCTTGTAGCTCAATTAATTTATGAGTAACAATGCAAAATGTGACCGACCGCTGCATAATAGGCTAAGGTATGGAACATATACCATAATTGTTTGTTTTATAAATGCATTTTAATCGTAAAGTAATTATTAGAAAAACTCACTGCTGCAAGTGATTAATAGTTTATTATTGCCCTTAGAAACATTGTCACATACATTTATAAAACATGACCATAACAATACTTTATGGGTAGTTCAAAATACTGTTGAGCTTACATCATAGAGCGTTAGGTTGAAGTGAAAGATTTTTGAACGCTAATATCTCTCGTTCAACTGAACACAATGACTTCATTTATACACCATTTCAACAGAAATCGTACAAAATTTTAGTTTCGAAATAAAAATTAAGTGTTTTTACTTATACTATTAGTGTAAGTAGTTCAATTTTTACAAAAAAAAAACTACCAACTCTTGCCCCCATACAAATCTGCCTTTGAACAGGTTGAACATATTTTTTTCCCTATCCGGGTCCTCAAAAACGGGTTACCAATGGTTCAAATTTTCATCTTCTTTTTATTTCATTTAGTAAGCGTACAAAAGGAAGTGCCTCAACAATAGGAGCCAGCTGTCATAACAGCTAGGAAGGGTAAAACGATACAACAGCAATGGGGTCCCGTAAATCTCAAAAGAGCTAAATCCACCAAATTGACCTTAGTTCGATCCAATACAGATATATTGGGCGATAAGTAAGCGGAAATTGAAGATGCAGGAAGCAGCAGTGCTGTAAAAAGTCATTTCATGCAATTGGATAGATTTACCAATAACTTTGTTCAACAGCTAAATTTATGAATGAGGTGTATGATAAAATTGTAGCGATAATAATAATTATCACGTGAGTTAGAAGAAATTGGTTTCGTGAGCTCATAGAAACGAGAATTAGTATTAAAATTAATTTATTTCTTTAGTGTGTTGAGGAGAAGAAAGCCTGGCATATTGTTGAACCCGTTACCAGAGTTTTTCGCAGCTTCTAATAGTAACTTAGTGTCAAACAACGGAAAAATAATGTCAGGTGAATGCTGGACATCAATGGACGTTTACACTTATTTCACTTGTGTGAAAAATTAGCTAAGGAAGATGTTTGAATACTGCAAATAAGTGTATACAAGTGGAACAGTGCATTCAAATGAAGAAAAGGGTTATCACCAGCCATGTCTTTTAATCTCAGCTTTCAGAACCAGCTTCGTTCATGTGCTAGAGCGTCGGAGCTCAAACTATTTTTTTTATCCACTGATGCGGTTCCACTTCCCTGAGAAGGAAACCGACATTTTTAATTCCAAGTGAGAAGTGCTGAAGCGCAGCCATCGTTATATGGAAATTTTGATTGTTCCGAAATATTCAGCTAGGTATTACTCATCAAAGCCTTAATATATTCAGCGTTGCTCTGTGCTGTTCAAAGAGGTAGATTGCTCTTTTTTTATTATTGGTAGTCCAACGTTCCTTAAGGACCTTACCTGCGTCACTATGTTTCGCAAAGATTATGGCTGCTTGTTTCTATTTTCTCGACCAAAATTACAAAATTCCTCTCCGAGCATTGTCCGGGCTTCGTCCCCGTAGATAACCGGACCTTGGGGTCTTGTAAATACCATAGTAGAAATTACTTATAGCTATTATGCGTCCCCGAATGTCTCTGTTGCAGTTGTTATCTGACGTCACCAATGAACTAAGGTACACAAACTCATCTACCACCTTAAACTCATCTCTGTCGATAATCACACTTTTGCCTGACGGAACTCTACCTCGCTTTGTTCCTCCTGCTATTAGATACTTAGTCGTCAACAAATTCATCCCTAATCCAACCTTTTTAGCTTCACGTTTCAACCTGGTGTACTGCTCAGTAACCGCCTGAAACGTTTTTTTTGACAATATTCTTGTCGTCAGCAACGAAATGAATTGTCTCGATGTTCCGGATTCAGTTCAACGAAGGGCTGCTTCTACCTCACCTTAACGGTACACTAAGCACCTTATTCTTATCCCGAAAATGATGAATTTGTCTTCGCTTCTGTTCTGATGGATTATTTTCTGCAGCATCATCGCCTTCGCTGTATTCTTCTCGTCTAAAAGCGTCTAACACTTCTCGTAGGGCCAGTTCTCCGTCGATGGTACCTTCTGCTGCGGTGTAAACGGCTACTCCAACACTACTCTAGCAGTCCTCAAGAGGGGGTTCGGCAGGCTCTCCCTCATCCAGCAACGCTACTTCTAGGCTTTGCAGGTAATCAATCGCGACTGCATTCAACCAAACTACCTTAGGATAATCATAAGAAGAAACATTGTAAAACATGAAAGCTCAATGTTCAGTTCCATAAAGTAACTTATGAAATTTTGATGAACTAGTATGAAGTATGTGTTCTATGAACAAAAATTATAACGTAGTCAACCCGTGAAGTCGGAAATCTGATCAGTTCTCTTCCACCACACGTACATATAGTCTCAGACATTCCTCTTATTTCAGAGCGCTCTCTGCTAGTAATGGCGCTGTAACCATAAGCTTATTGGAGCTAGGACTATAGATAATACTTAAGTCGCTTAACCGTTTGAAGAATAATGGAGCATCATTTAACCTTCTTAGACTAGATGCTCCCAACGACCATTTTTAAATAATTCATTTTTCTGTTCACCAAACAGGGCATTCTGTTTAACTATTCTCTCCCACTATTCATTTCCCTTTTCCTTTGATATCTATTGAAGACAACGTGGGTTTCCCGAGTCTTCTTAATGTAGATACCAAATCCTCCCTATCACCAACGGTTGCATGGCCGTGGCCAAGTGAGCGATTCATGGTGACATGCAATGTCTTCAACGAATTATTTCTCATCGTAGCTCCATCCACGAGGTGTGCAAACTATAAAGTTTTACATTCACTGTCATATTCCAATGATATTTAATGATGAATATGCAGATATTACGATTTCACGTCTTAAAGATAGAACAATACATTGTATACCAAGTGTATGAAAATAATCCGGCACAACAATGCCATCATACGTGCTATTGTGAAAATCAACTTCTGGAACGAGTAGTTGGTTAATTTGGCGTATTGAGCCGAAATGACTATTTTCAGCTCTGGTCACCAGTGACATTGGCCAGGTGATAAATTGATGGAATCAGCTAGTCAAAACTATGACTTAAGAATGTGTTCGCCGGTAGATGAGCGGCTTCAACAAAAAAGTGCAAGAGTTTCTTCGGAATAACGATGAATGATTTATTTCAGTTAATGTTATGAAATTAAACAATACTACCTTTATTTCATTTTTAGCAAGTGTTTCGATTGAAAGAAAAGTTTAAGAACTACACGCATTTGGAAGTGCCTCATTTCTAAATGATCTAGCTTTTAGTATTATAACTAGTTATCGACTTTTTTATAAGATCATTCATTTGTACAAGCTCAGTCGAATTAACTTTACAGAGCCAAGCTTTCATAATTGTATACATCAATTATCTTAAAACTAACGTTAAGGGGATAGAACCGGTTTCTCGCGGCCGTCTCGAGGTTAGTAGGAATAACAACTGGTGAACTGGAATTTGAAGTGTGGTATACATAGCAATTGTCAAAAAACTTAAAACTATACAACTTTTGGCTTCTTTTGACTTGAACATTTTTGAGTGAGGAAAAAAACACACAAACACAGATAAAAAACCTTCAAGTAAACATACATGGAATGAAACATGATATAAGTATCTAAGAAGTCTTTGCCATCTGAAAAATAAAGCGTAGAGCTCTTGACGCCTTGTTCATGATGTACGAGATGTGAAACTTGTTCGTCAACTGGGAATCCACAATATCTCCGGGATCTTTTACGTGACCCTAGTAGCACATTTGTTGCCATTTGGTTGAGATAACATATATATGACTTGCTTAGTCATAATGAAGTTACTACAACTTATTCTGACCGTAGTGTGCTACTTGGGAAGTCCTACGTTTGATAACCGTGTCTTGAAGCTTGTAGTCGAAGAGAACCGGCTTTCCTAGAGAAGGTGATCATTCGTCGTTCTTCCGTTAGTCCTGGCTCATGTGTTGATCAGTGTGATATGTAAGGTCCAGGTGGTGGAGTAGTCTTCCTGGCGTCGGTGGTTGTCACCACGTTGCGAAGAAATAGGCCGATGAAAAATAAACGAATGGTTAAAAACACGTGATCATAGAATATTTCTCCGGGTTAATCACTATACGGTTGAGGCTGGACCAGTGAGCAAAGATGTTTCTGACACAGGCTTATTGGTCCATATTGCAAGAGCTAAGATTTGTAGCTGCTGTTGTAGGAGGTGACAATCGTTGATTGAATGGATTTGTGAAGAGATCTTCAGGTCATCGGCATACGAAAGACGGGGGCCTACGAGGGCTAGGTTCACATCATTAAGGTACAGCCAGAAGATTAGCGGCCCAAATACACAAAAAGAAGATTAGCGGCCTGTCAAATACCGAGAAATATGCATATTTTTAGATCAAGAACGGACGATTTAGGCTGTAAATCGTGGTTCGATGTCATTTTGTAGCATATTTGACTCATTTATGAAACAGTAGTCACAATCATCTTGGATTCCAGAATGGCATCATAAATCGATTTTCAGTATTTAAACGCCATTCTCAATGCAAAAATATCCATACTGTAGGGTATCTGACAGCATTTCACAGTTTTTCTGAAATATTAGTCGCTACTTTGGATTTCATAAAGGTGTCAAATATCAATTTACCGTCTTTATACGCCTTTATAGATCCAAAAGTATCTAAAGAGCAGATTTTTGACAGTATTTTCCACTCGTTCCGGGACTGAAGTCGTCAGTTTGGATTCCTAAATGCAGACTTCGATTCCCGGCATCAAGACGCTATTTGCGTTCCAAAATGTTCATATTGCAGGAAGTTTGACAGTGTTCCCCAATTTTTTTATATCAAAAGCTGTCATCTTAGATTCCAAAATCGCTGCTGCATTGTCTGCTTTTATTACTTACTAAAGGGTGATACGGTCAAAATTTGGTCAAGGGAAAACGCGTGTAAATCGGTGAAATCGTTTATTTAAAAAATCAAATTAAATTTCTTTTTCAAGTTCAATTAGTATAAAATTCAGGAAAAATATTCAAAAATATTCCAAATCCGAATTGCCGGGCCTTACGCTTGACCCCTGCCATCAGATTTTGTACAGCCACCTTGTCCACCTTCTTCGCCGCAGAAAGCCAGTTTGCCTTGAACTGCTGCTCGTCCTTAGCAGTTTTTTTGGTCTTCTTTAGGTTCCGCTTGACAATAGCCCAGTATTTCTCAATTGGGCGGAGCTCTGGCGTGTTGGGAGGGTTCTTGTCCTTGGGAACCACCTGCACGTTGTTGGCGGCGTACCACTCCATGGCCTTTTTACCGTAATGGCAAGATGCCAAATCCGGCCAAAACAGTACGGAACAACCGTGTTTCTTCAGGAAAGGCAGCAGACGTTTATTCAAACACTCTTTCACGTAAATTTCTTGGTTGACAGTCCCGGAAGCTATGAAAATGCTGCTTTTAAAGCCACAGGTACAGATGGCTTGCCAAACCAGATATTTCTTTGCGAACTTTGACAGTTTCGTGTGCTAGAAAATATCTGCTACCTTTCCCCTTCCTTTTGCCGTATAAAACTCCTGTCCCGGAAGCTGCTTGTAGTCGGCTTTGACGTAGGTTTCGTCGTCCATTACCACGCAGTCAAACTTCGTCAGCATCGTCGTGTACAGCCTCGGGATCGCGCTTTGGCCGTCGTATTTTGTTTATCATCGCGATTTGGAGTCACTACCTTCTTGTAAGTCGATAGTCCGGCTCGTTTTTGGCTCGATGCACGGTTGTAGACGATACACCCAGCTTATTTGCGGCATCTCGGAGAGATAGGTTAGGGTTTCGCTTGAAACTACCGGCAACTCTCTTTGTCGTCTCAGCGGCTTCCGGTTTTCGATTTCCCCCCGATCCAGACTTCCTGGCTGTCGACAAACGTTCCCCAAACACTTTAATTACATTTGTAACGGTTGATTTGGCAACTTTTAGCGATTTTGCCAACTTTGCGTGCGAGTAGCTCAGATTTGCGCGATGCGCGAGCAAAATTTTGATACGCTGCTCTTCTTGCCTGGACGGCATTTTGACAACTGAAGAGTGAATTCCAAAATTAAAATAGGAGCAACATTCTACACACACACCTTCAAAATGAGGGGTGTTCAGATTTTTTAAATGCAAAATTGAAAGAAATACGTCAAGTTGATATTGACCAAATTTTGACCGTATCGCCCTTTAGTTTCAGTCGGGAAGCAGATGAAAAATTCCATTCGATTTCCCAAGAATTTTCATTAAAAAAATGCTATTGTTCTCTAGCCTTGTACTACTTGGAGCTGAATTATCGAATTCTTTCGCGATTCATGTACATTTTTTCCCACTGCGTACCATTTCAAAGTAGGCCGGAATGCGAATTTTTTGAAGTTTTTGAGCAACATTGTCTTCAACAAAGTTGTTCATAATAATGAGGCCCTTCATTTGTTGTGAATGAAAAGCAGGGTGGTCCTTATTTTCAGAGAAATCGAAAATCTAACTTTTTTATTTGCAGAATTACAGGCAAGTATTCTTAAGAGAAGCGGTAGTTGAAACAATTTATGCAATTTGGATCATTGACTGTGGATCGGAAGGTTGCAAGTGAAACAAATCGAAAAGTATGCAATCTTTCTGTGCAAAATATGGCTTGCCAAATTTGTAAAGTCAAAATAATACGTACAAAAAGTGAAGCAGAAGCTAGGGATGAAGGCGTATAAAGTGAAAAAGGTAACAACCCGTAATGACAGGCAAAATTTCACTGCAAAAAGTTGTGCTAAGGAGCTTTCCTCCAATTGTTTGCAAACATTTTCTTGTATCATAATGGACGACGTAACATGTTTACTCGAAGACTTTAAACAGCGTCCGGGTCTGGCTTTTTATATCGCAAATAGAGAAGTACTGGGCTCTAGTTAAGCGGAAACTCTTCGAACCCAAGAACAAAACAAATGGTACCGATGATTGCAAGAGAAGGTGGAGAACACAGTGGGCGACATTTTAAAATTAATCAAACGTATCACGGCCCCTTGCGTGTTTTTGTGAGCCAATTGGTTCAATGTCGTGTGATTGTTTTTCAATTCCGAATGTCCCTTTTCACAAAATAATCCAAATAGAATTCAGGGAAAAATTAATTTCAGTGCGGAGGAATCCCCTGATTTCGCTATCGAAGCATTATTTTTAAAAATTGAAAACTCATTCTCGTGACACGGTTTGTGTGTGTATGTGTCTACATGCTGGCTAGCCATTCAAGGCAGGTTTTGGCTTAATTGAGAAACTCGAGCTCGTCGAAGGGGGAGGGGCCAATGAGCATCCGATAAAGCACCGCCGATCGAATCGACGGATGGATGGATGGGAGGCGGTGTTATTATCTTCTGCTTCACTATCATATACTCGGTGGCGTTTTAATTGAAAAGATATTAAATTTTGCATTCCATTTTGTGCACATTCCTGTTGGTCGATGGCATCCAGAGAGAGAGACCAGCTAGAGGCAGCATCTGAGTCGCGATGAAGCAAAAAGCCTCTCGGCGTGTCGATTCGGTGTCAACTTAGTGTCGGTCGACTTTAAAGTCAGTAATCGAAGATATTTCAGAAATGGCTGGACTGATTTTCAACTTGAAGGAGTTTTTCCCAGGTCTGCATGACCTCCAATGACGATTGAATTTCCACTATCCAAACCACAAATAATCTCTGAACCACCGACTCCGATACGATGGAATTTCCATAACCCGAACCAATAAACTGATCATATTATTGCAAACAGATTTATACAATGCTAATATTGTCATGTTGGTATGACCACCCAAATTGACTGAGTAAATCACAGCCTCAAGCACTGTAACTTTGAAGCATTAAACATACTTCCATAATCGATTGCTTTCAAGCGGGTTTGTAGGCCTTTCCCAAGCCAAGCAGACGGTTTCATTTATCTTCACTCTTGTGCACTCACACATATATGCGTGTACACACACACATACGCATATTCATATGATAGCGCACACATTCGTGTGGTTTGGATTAAAGATCCGGGTTGTATTCCCCTGCCCTCCCTTCGGGCGATTCTTCCTAAATTGCTTCGGAGCGTCATGCCGAAATGAAACCGGGGCCTGAAGGCTGTTCCATTTCCTATCTCGTTGCTGGCACCATCGCAGTCTAGGAAATAAATTTCTGTCTTGTTTCGCCAATTTGCTCGGAGCCACGAGCAGCTTAACCGATCCACGACTACAACAGCAGTCAGTGGATTATTTGCTCTGGTACGTTCGGCTCTATGCCATATCTATGCTGCTCACATGATGGCAAAGGATAAATAATGAGACATTATTGAATTCCAAGAATGAGCGCCATGGAGTGGCCTCCGGATCGTTATTCCGAGTTGAAAAAAAAATAACAGGCACAAATCGGAGCTAACACTAACCATTTTTGCCATTAAAGCTGAATGAATGTTTTATAAGCTACTCGACAGAATTCTGTAATTGTCTTTGAAAGTGAGGAGTTTTGTTAAACGTGGTATTAGGTTTCGTTTAGTAGAGATGTTCCTTATTTTGAAAGGTTTGCAACTGGGGCGTTCCATTTGATTTGGTGGTCCAAAAAAGGATAGATTTGATGCTATCGTGTCGCTAGAAAAGGAGATGGTTATAATCTCTCCGAAGTTTGTTGATTTTGTAATGATGGATTATGTGATGGAAATCCTACATTCAAAAGTTGAAATGGTGGCAAAATATGCTAATGCATTTTGCTATCATATTTTGAGAAACCCGCAAGATTCAGCAGAAAAGGTAATTTTGCTCCGCTTGATCCACAAAATGTGCTATGGTGTAAACGATTTCAACAAAACACACCGATTCTTTGAAATAAGTGTCACTTAGTGCCTCGACTGTCGAAGCAACTTTAGGGCTTTTATTCCATTTATTTCCACTTGTTAAAGTAGCTAAATGGTTACTATCATGAGCCGTCACGCTTGCGGCCACGGTCCGAATCGAGACCGTATTTTTTTGGGCCATTGAACTTTCGGACTTCAATCTCTCATTCAACAACTAATACATTGTGTGTGTGTGTGTGTTTTTTTTTACTTGGTGGTAAAGCTTTTACGCCGACACTGCACACGTTCGGTAGCCCGACTCCAGCTACCGAATTCGTCCATCGTGTGCCAGAGTTCAGATGACTCTGAACCCTACTCCTCTAAACTCCACCAAGAGCCTGAGGAGGCTGTGCTCATGCACTTCTCTTGTTGCCAGGGCTAGCTAGTCGCGCTTGTTCGCTGATCTCATCACCATAAAACTTCTGCTGCTGCGCACTCCGGTTGTAGTTGTACTACTCTTCTTGTTGACCAGTTGGATGCCGAGGTCGGTCTAGTGATTCCGGTTGGAGGGTGACTTCCGGTTTACTGGTGCCCCGACGACCCCGAACTGGCGGTTTGTCACAATCGGTGGTACTCGGCATACTCCCCGGCGGTGGAGATCCGGCGGAGGGTTCCCTGAAGAAAGAATATCTCCCGAAACCGTTAACGAACGCGATATGCTTGCTTCAATGTTGTCCGGTAGTGTCGAGGCCGGCCAGCGATTCCGGTTGGAGGATTGCTTCCGGTTCCCTGGTGCCTTGACGATTCATGCCGGTGATTCGCTACAGACTACTCAGAATAGACCCCGACGGTGGAACCATCCTACTTCGACGAAGAGTTCCCCGGCGGTGGAAGTTTTTCCGAAACCGAAGCAATCCGGGCAGATGTCTAGGTCGGTCCTGCGGTGCTGGTTGGAGGATGACTTCCAGTCCACAGGTGCCCCAACGACCAATTGCCGGTGCTTCTTTACGATCTACTCAGACTAGCCCCCGGCAGTGGACCTAGCCTACTCTGACGGAGAATTTCCCGACGACGAAAGTTCTCCCGAAACCGTTTTCTAGATGCTGATACGTGGCGCTCGGTCTAGTCCCCGGTGGTGGATCTAGCCTACTCCGGTCACGCCCGATGGTGCACTTTTTCTTCTCTCATACACATGCTGGCGAGTATCCAGGTCGGTCATTGACTCAAAACCTGAACCTCTAGCCAACTTCGTTGCAATGCAGATATAATCTGAACGACTGTTTTGTCCACCGCGTCCCATTTTTCTTCGTCAGCACACATTTTTTGAACAATGTTGTCCACGTTTACGACGATGGATCTCATGCTGTTTCGCACGTTCTCGAACCGCGGACATTCGAAGACAACGTGCTCATGCGTTCCCTCTGCATAACCACACGCGGTGCAGGACGGTGATCTCGCGTGGCTGAACCTGTTCAGATACTTCTTGAAACAGCCATGACCGGATATAAACTGTGTCATGTGGAAATTTACACCGTGTGGTCTGTTCACCCATGGAATTAGCCGGTGCGTCCATCTGCCGTTATCAGCGTTTTCCCACTGCTGCTGCCACTTCCTTAAGGTGTTAGCTCGGGCAGTTCTTCGGACACCTCTTGTGCCCCGGTCTCTATAGCACTCGCTATCTTCTTCTAGTAGAAGGTTTATGGGGATCGTTCCAGCTATCACGTAGACTGCCTCTGACGAGATAGTTCAGCCTAAATGTGCTGTTAAGCCGAGATCGGTTCCTTTTCGTCTGCAGTGCCGTCACCCACAGGTCCCGCGTATCTGAGCATTGATGTGGACACACCCGCCAGTAATCGCTTCTTACTGCTGCTGCTCGCTGAGTTGTTGGGCATGATCCGAGATAATGACGAGATTATCTTTGCGGCCCTTTCACATGCGTGACTTTTAAAGTTTAGCCGATCATCTATCATCACTCCCAGGTGTCTGACTTCTCGCTTAGAGTCGATGATACTCTCGCCGACCGAGAGTCTCGCCTGTTGCCTTGCTTTCCGGTTACTTATCAGTACCACCTCGGTCTTATGATGAGCTAACGCCAATTTCTACTCACGCATCCAGTCTTCTACAGTATCTATCGCTTCCGAGGCGAGTACTTCTACTTCCTCTCGAGATTCGCTGACCACTAGGAGCACAACGTCGTCCGCAAACCCAACCATTTTTACGCCTCTGGGGAGGCGCAGCCTCAAGACTCCGTCATACATAGCATGCCAAAGGGTCGGACCGAGGATGGAACCCTGTGGGACGCCCGCTGTGACGGTTGCACATATTTTTCCGGTGTCCGTTTCGTATATCAGTGTCCTGTTCTGAAAGTAGCTCCTCGGGACCCTACAAAGGTACTCGGGGGCTCTTTCTCTGTGCAGCGAGTCAGCGATTGCAGCCCAACTAGCACTCTTGAAGTCATTTTTCCCGTCCAGGTTGACCACTCCGCAGTAGCGGTTCCCTCTTCGCTTTTGTTTCTGCGCAGATTCCATAGTTTCCACGACCGTTCGGCTGGCATCCACCGTGGATCTTCGTTTCCGGAAGCCGAACTGCTTGTTGGACAGACCATCTAATCCCTTGATTTTCAAAGCTTTTGCCACCGCTGTAAGCTCCTCGTTTGTAACTCAGGCTTCTCGTGGTCATCCTGGTCCTCATACGGTGTGGGCGGCCAGTGTGTGTGTGTGTGTGTGTGTGTGTGTGTGTGTGTGTGTGTGTGTGTGTGTGTGTTACAAAGTTCTGGGAGTCACAGAGACGTTACACAGAGACCTAAACTTGGTCATCGTGCATTGTGTCAAAGTGTGTTCAGGGTCGACCTTTGAGAGAAGGCCGACTGCTGATCCCACTAAAACCCATTTCCTTGCTACACAATCGGACTGCCCACAGGACTGCCCAATGGTATTACGTCGTGGAGGGTTTTGGCCATTTGGCTACAACTAAGCCATTTAGCTCCTATTCCTTGCCACCATCATTTTGCTCTCGCCTTACTTGGTAGAGTTATTAGGTCCCTACCCTCAACGTCATCGAATTGAGTTGTCCCCGACATCGGATCTACCCTTTTCCGACGTTGAATTACCCGTCTGTGGATCCCAAAAACTCCCACATACTGACGCAATCAACTCGAGTAATCCCGACTGCGAAACTACCATACAACATCACCCGAGATCGTCAACCCGCTACCCCACTCAACCACTCGCTTCTTGATTCTCTCACCATTTTCGTTGTAGAGCCGACATGACTTGCGTGATAGCTCCGTTGATCGCATTCCAAACACTTTCGTCACGACACATTCTATAGACGACGTTAACTAGGCTGGTGGCACTGATGGCAAGCATCTCACTCCGCAATGATCCAAATCATGGGCAGTAAAAGACCACGTGCACCGGTGTCTGCAAGACAGACCATGGCAAAACAGAAACTGCGTAATGTAGAAATTTACCTCTCCGTGCTTCCTTTTCATCCAGATCGACAAATCCGGTATGACCAGGTTCACCCCCGTGTCCCATTCTTGTTAACATTTAGTTATCGACTCCGCTCTCATCAGGTTTCGAACTCCTCTGACATTTCTCCGCTGATAACATTCACTGTCTTCCGCTATAGTGATGCCAATCGGGATCATTCCAACAATGACGCATACTGCTTCCAATGAAATAGTTCTGAACGCACTCACGACTCACATGACCATGAGCCTGAACATACTGCTCATCTTCGACCGATTTCCCGGCTTCGTTTCCAGCGCT
Organism: Aedes japonicus; assembly: GCA_034211315.2. Classification (NCBI taxonomy): domain Eukaryota; kingdom Metazoa; phylum Arthropoda; class Insecta; order Diptera; family Culicidae; genus Aedes; species Aedes japonicus. The sequence goes on from JASCZW010001128.1 coordinate 35,756, forward strand.
GCAACCCAGGATGGACCTCCGTATCTTAGTATCGATGATGATAAACTAGCCAGTAGACACAGCTTACAACTTCTAGGTCCGCTGCATTGATGGCCTTCGCCGTCTTCCAACAGGTATAATCTCAATTTTGTGGTAGGCTATCTGCAGCTTCGTCTCCTGCATCCAGTTTTCAGTTATGCTGATTGCTTCGGTCATCAGCATTTCCACTTCTTCCAGTATTTCGCCTTTCCCTGGTTATAGGATGTAATCTGCAAAGCAAATGATCACTACGCTTTTGGAAAGTTTCAGCATCAGCATACCGTTGTACGTTCCAAAGTGTTGGGCCAAGGATGGAACCTTACGAAACTCCCATCGTGATTTTCGCTGATTTACGCCCCACGGAGGTTCCGAAGATCAGCACCAGGTGATGAAAGTAAATTTTTATAATTCTGCACAGGTAATCAGGAGCTCCCATTCAGGGCAGCGACTCGGCAATAGCTTCTTAATAGCGCTATTGAAGGCTTTTTTTATGTCGATCATTACAACAGCGCAATATCGATGGGCTTCAAATGGTGAGTTGACAACTTGGCAGGAGGGTGCGACCGACCTCTGGTCCTCACAAGTTCCTACCTCACGCCTCCACGAGTCATATGATCACAAAAGACTGCCAGCTGAAACATGGAGACGCTGGTTGGCGTAGCCTGGGCAATGTTGTCAATCCGACAATAGCGAAGTGAGGGGGTGCGACCGGTACATCATATCATAATTTTCCATTCTCATATCTTTCAGGTCTTCCAGGTCGTCAGGTATTACAAAATAATTTAAAATTTAAAATTCTTTTTTTTTCATGGCGGTCATTCATTGCCTAAATTTTCTGGTTCATAATGGATGCGCAAGTTTGTCTACAATTGCAACAAAACAGCAGTCGGCACACATGTAATTTTCAATTCATATTACAATATACCCTCACTATATATTTTATCTTATAGGACATTGTTTATTCATAGCCTAATTCTGTATATTTCATTACATGTATTACGCCAGAAAGGTAAATTTCTCTCAGGTACCATACAGTTTAGGAGAGGAGGTCTTGCGGTTATAGGATGATCATCTTCTGGTAGAAGCAGCAGTAAGAATGGGGATCAATTTTCAGCTGTATCTAGCACCGTCGGAGTGGCCTTCTCGAAAGTAGCAATGGATGTATATATAGATGTGTAGATACTAGTATGTGTTATTATATGATGCATGTTTTTTACAAGCTCTAGCATATTTTCATTAATAGAAATGTTGACGACTCTCTCGACCACTCAACCTTTAATTCCTTCATTATATTTTCCATTAAATGGCGTAATATGACCTTAACATTTCAGTACACGATCATCAACTACTATTTCGAGCGGTTCAGAGGAACACAGCTGTTCATCATTATTAATTGCATATCATAAATATAATATTATGGAAGAAGTAATAAAATAATTAATAAAATTTTAATTGCTTCAGTTTGGTGATCCGGCCGGTATAATTATTTTATTACATTATATCAAATAATAATCAAAATTAATAAATGCTCTTCATTCCAGAAGGTTATATATCTATATGTCATGATTAAATACGTAATAATATAATATTATGGTTTTATATACAATTGAATGCTTTATTGATATTTATACCTCAATGAATAACAAGATGACCTTCACATTCCAGAGATACAGTCACTCATCAGTGATACAAAGTGGTACGAAGCTGCATATTATTATTACTGCCTTAATATTATTATTTCAGCAGGTTAATTAATTTAGTTTAACATGGTTATCATAGGCTCGTGAACTCCAACTATTACATAATTTAACTAAATATCCTTATATAATTTTTGCTCTACTATATAATCATATATAACATATTATTATTACATTACATCTATATTTATATAAATATAATAAATACTGGGTTGGGAGGGAGCACCAGGGTATCATTCAAGCTGAAACTGGACGATGGTTTGATTGACTGCCTGAGTCTAGGAGGGAACAAACAGTATCATTTCTTATCCTACCGATTCGAGTGTGGTGCTGCGAGTTCTACTCCAACAGTTTCAGGGAGAGTGACGCGCCCTTCTTAACAAGCCATCCTGTAGAAAGCTTAATGAGTATTGCGAATTGTGTTATTCGATTTGTTGGATCATATCGTTGGAAGGAGATTCTTAATTTCCCGTGGATTTCGTGTAAGTGTCTCTGCTTACGGGTCCACCCCTCCGTTTTTGGCCCTTCATACAGCGATAGTGCGAATTCAGATCGGTGGCCCAATTTGATCTTGCTGTTAAGTGGAGCTGCATCCAAGCCAAGGGCTAGAGGGGATGGTGGCTACCATACATACATACATACATACATACATCATTACAACAGCGCAATATCGATCGCCTCCCTACTTCTGTTTGCACACCTTTACGAACCGAAGTTCACCCTCGATAGCCCGTACTTGCTCTCGGTAAATTTCGTCAGCCTGTTGATAATAATCCTCTCCAGGAGCTTTCGAGCGTATCCAACAGGTATATTGGCTTATACGATGCTGGATCCCCAGAGGCTTTCCTGTCTGTGGCAGCAACACTAGTTTTTGTATTTTTCACCTGTCCGGAAAATTGCTTTCCTCAGAATAGTCCTGTAGTAAATCCCTGAATATATCCGGAAATGCCTGAATACCCACTTTTAGAGCCCCGTTAGGTATTTCAGCTGGTCCGGGAGCCTTGTTCACCTTAAGCCCTTTCGCCACTGCCACGAGCTCCTCGTTCGAGACTTGCATCCCCTCAAAACTGCTTTGCTCTTCCTCGCCGTGCGGTGAACGTGGCCACGTCATTGGATCGTTCGTCGCGAAAAGTCCATCTACGATAACCTTCAGTTTTGCTGAACATAGCTCTACAGCAATTGAAGGGCCTTTCATCCTCGCCATGACAATACGGTACGTGTCTCCGGGGTTAACATTAGCGGCTCGGCACAGCTCCTTGTAGCAGTTCGTCTTACTCAGTCTTATCGGTCGTTTTAATTCGATCCGGGCCGCTCGAAACACCACCCTATGTACCTCTCCGTCTGCTGAGGTTCTAGCTCTCTGGACACGTCTTCTGGCTCTGAGACAACCAACGCTTAGGATGCTGAGTCGCTCATTCTACCAGTTAGCTGGGCGCCGCTCGTTCTTCGGCTCAAGTTTCCTCGGCATGGTTGCGTCACATGCCCTTACTAACGTATTCGTCAGCTTACCCGCGTTTTGGTTCGATAGTTCTTTGTCGAAGACCTTTGTCTTCCACACTTTTGGTCGCAACTTTTTGTACTTCGTATTGCGAGAGGATATCGCAGGCCATGTCATATCGGTGTAACTTCCACCTTTACCAGAGCTGTGTGCGGGCGTATGTGTGTGTGTGTGTGTGTGGTGGGGGGGGGGGGGGTTAGTGGTTGTTCAATCTTACAATCGTTGTTGGCCGGTAATGGTATTATGGAAGAAAACTGTTATAAAAAATCACTCAGGTGACCATTGGAAGCATCTTATCCGAGAGCTAGACAGTGATTGCTCTACCGCAGATCCAGCAACCCGTTTCAGAATATCTGGAAAGTCACTTCCATTCCAAAGTAAACTTTCACACACAATAAGCCCCACATGTATATAATACCGATATCTGGCAACACTCTTTCAAATTTGGAAATGTGAAATTTTCAAACCAGTCACGTATTCTGTATTAAAAAAAATGTTATTGTTATAAAGTTATAATCAGATAGATCTCACCCATGGCCACTTCCTTGCTAACACTCGCTTGATCATTCGTAAAAATAAAAAAAATAAAAACGACGTTAATTCGTAATTGATTTTATGCACTCGTGACAAAATAAGCGCAAAAATTAACGTTTCATGTTTAACGTCAGTTTCAAAGCACGGCTTGCTACGATCATATGAACCAAACCAAATATGAATGACAACTCGATACAAATATCAGAGAAAACAAACAGTCCCCAATTATGAAACGGGTTATAAATTGGAGCACCCCTAAATTTCCGGATGGCTGTAAAAACGAAGGACCGAATCGAACCTCTTAAGTACTGGGAAACATAGGGTATCAAATTACAGAATTGACAATTTTGTAGTATTCAAGCCAAGAACAAATGTAAATTTGTTCGAAAATATAGAAGGTCGAGGGATGTTATCTTAGCCTAGTCTCTTTATTCGGCCTATGTTCCAAATATCTCATTTATATTTAATTTATCGTCGTGAGCCTTCAGGATAGGTCGAAGCAACTTTTGAAAACACTCTTTCACTCTTCTTTTCTCCTGTCCTTTCATGGTGCTTGCGATAATTAAATGTGAACTCCGCTGACCTTCTTGGTGAATTTCAACATCTTCTGTGTCCGGGGGTTCTTGAGAACATCACACTTATCTATGCAGGTTTCCTGGAATGTTGAATGGTTCGCCTTCACCATGTCTCGTCATCCATTACGCAGCAGTGTGCTTTAGAGAGGAATACGGAAAATCGTACGAGCGATTTAGATGACCAAGTGCCAGCAGAACGCTTCATGGATGGATATACCTCTAAAACACGTTCTCTCGACATGGGTGAACAGAAAACCTGCAGAGGTGAAATTCTCCCTAAATTTGTTCCAGTACTACTGCTTGTTTTGAAATTCAGCGCATTCGAACAGGATATTTCAACCTGAATAATGTTACCCTTGAACAAAATTAATCTTCAAGATTTTTTCCAGCTCAAAACTGGGATGTCCAACTGACAATTGATTTTACTGTCGGTTTGGACGTTATAAAGAGTGAACTGATCAAAATTTGATTAAACAGTAATGTGTGTGAGTCAATCAAAGATTTTATTAATAAGTCAAATTATTTTTCAAGTTCAATTAATACAGAATACAGGAGAAATTCAACTTAGCTCCCTTTTTACCGAATGCAAAAGTCTCCTTGTCCACTTTATTCGCCGCAAAACACCAGTTTGCCTTGAACTGTTTCTCGCTTACAACAGCTTTTTGAGTCTTTTTAAGGTTCCGCTTGACGATGGCCTTATATTGTTCGATTGGGTGGCGCTCTGACGTGTTGGGAGGCTTTTTTTCCTTGGGCACCACTTGAACGTTGGTGGCCACTCCATGGCCTTTCTTCCGCAATGGCGAGATGCCAAGCTCGGCCACAATAGAACGGAACAATTGTGTCGCTCAGGAAAGGCAGTAGACGTTTTTGTAGACACTCGCTCAGACAAATTTCCTGGTTGACGGTTCTGGTCGCAATGTATACGAAGTGCCTGCCCAGTACTTTTCAATTGGCCGCAATTCCGGTGCGTTGGGGGGTTGAGATGATTCGGCACGAAATTGTCCTCCTTAGCCTTGTACCACTTCAAAACCTCTTTCGAGTTATGGCACGAGGTTAAATCCGGCCAGAAAATCGTAGGTCCATCGTGTAACCTCAGATGAGGAAGTAGGCGCTTTTGGAGCCATTCCTGGAGCCCCGGAAGCTGCCGGAAGTCTGCTTTTACATCATACGTCTCATATTCCATGACGAGGCTATGTGATTGGGTGTAGCAATGGGTGTAGAGCTTCCGTGTACGTGTTTTAGCTACCGTATTCTACCATTCATCGTGATTAGGCGCCTTGTGGAATGTACGTGAGTAGTCTTTCACGTTTTTTTTGCATCTGATCACGATTGATTTGATTAGATTCAGTTTCTTCCCCTCATCTCGAACTGAACTGTTCGGATTCCTCTTGAAAGCTTGAACTACCCGCTTGTGATCCGTAACACTATACGGAGATCCATTTTTGCCACTTTTTTCTCTCCGATCGATGCTCCAACGTTTGTGGTACCAATTTAAAACACGTGATGCCGTAGAATGTTCCATTCCCAGCTTCCTGTTGATGGCACGATGAGAAAGATCCGGATTTTCCGGAGGTACGTGCGAAAATTTCTTTGCCCTACTGCTGTTCTTCCGACTCCATCTTCTCAACGATTGCACATCTGCTAGTGAAACTTACACAGCGTAAATGAATACACATTGAATCAATTTCACCTAAAATTTAAATAGAAAATACTCAACGGGTCAAAAGTTACAGCCATTTAAAAGTGGTGCAATTTGATTCCGTACAACCTTTATTGGAACTCAGGCAGGCAAAAAAAACGATTTGGAGCTAAGGATTAGTCAGTGCAACTCTATTACCGGTTGTTTGACACACTTTTTCTCTACCACTTTCTTCATATCACCCAATGAATACACTTTCATCCGTTCATCTTTCATTCATCACTTTTACTTTTGACAAATCCACAGATTTATTAGGCTTCCTTTTTCACTGCCGCAGCAACTTTGCTTCTGTTCTTTCGTTTATTTTTTCATTTGTTGTTATTCTTGTTTGCCGTATAACTTCTTAGTTTCCAACTTCTTCCGCATCAAATCATCTGCTAAATGTCTGCATTTCCAGCATGGTAATATATCATCTCGGTTTGGTGCGGTGCTGGTGCCTCTTCTTTCCACCCTGGTTTGCGTCAAATTCCGTAGTCAACAAAAACGGTTTGGCTCGGTTTTGCCTTGTTTCTTCGTTTGGTTGCAATGCGCCCGGAGTGCGACGAAGACAGCAAACTCCTTTTTTTTTCCTTTATGCAAGTCTTGGACATTTCCTCCGGGAACCGTTTTCCATTAGCACCTGGTTTTGCTGGAGCTGCAGCGTAACGGCGATGTTGATGATGATGATGATGATGTGAGAAATTGCAGCTAAATTGTTCGAGAAACGGACAAGAGTGGGCAAAAAGTGCAGCTCCCTCAGGGGAGAGGAAAAACGAGCGGAAGGAGGCGAAGCTGGAATTGGCGGGGATGCTTGTGGGACTGAAGGTGTTTAAAAGTGAATTGGGAAATCAATTTCGGTGTACCGTTTGAGTTTGATGGGTAAGAACGGTCAAATTGTAGCACATTTGGCTTTCTCGGACATGGCTGGGAACTTTTTCTAAACCGAAAATAACGCTATGCACTATATCAACTATGACAAGCATGGTATTACAAATCTAGAGTCACACCGACCATCCGTCAATTCGCCAAAAATAAAATTATCCGATCAATAACTCAACAGATTGGGATCAGCAGATGTCGCATAAAGCATTTTCCAATTCAATTAGAAACGACTTACCCTTTGCGACGACTCTCTTTTCAAAATGCACATCCTAAAAGACCAACAAATTGATCAAACTCCTATCATGCCTCCTCCCCCCACCTGAAACCTCCATCTATGCCGGGAGGACCAAGGGAAGATACACATCAGCACAGCCGGCTTTCAATGCCATTCTCCAAAATTCGCCGACTATTGAGCAACCGTATATCCCCTCTAATCCATCCGCATCAGCAGTCGATTCTACGCCATTCATCACTTTTCGCTTACGGTGACAGGATTCGATTCCTTTCGAGAAATCTATCCCCCCGTTTTGGGTTCCTTTCTTCCCGACAGTCGTCAGCAGTCCTTCAGTGGTGAAAAGTATACCCAAGTATATTGCTGTGTGAAAGGACAGGGTATCCTTGCCCCCACTCCCACCACCTCCATTCCTCCAAGTCAATAATCTCAAATTACATTCCTTTTGTAGTGGAACGTTGGAAAAATTATTCACAGAGCTCTCGCTTTCCTTCCCTCACCCCTCACTCATCCCGAAGGCGAAGGCGGCGAAGAAGCCATCGGATTAATGCGATTACAGATTTCGCCGAGATTCGAGATTCGATCACAAAAAGGACCCATCATCCGTTCCGTGGTTTTAACGCTTTTCCACGTCTGACCGATGCGGCTGAATTCGCTCTTCTTCCCCCGCAAATTGGCATTGATGGCAGAAATGTTGAACCACTTTAAAATAAACTTCCAATTTTCCCCATGTCCATCACTTGACGCTTGTCAAGAGGGAGCGAACCTGTCCTTCAAACCACAGGGGCAGAAATAGAGCACTTTCTTTCCGGTTGGCCGATGTTTTTAACTCGGCATTTTATCCAGTCGTCGTCTTGGTCCGTTCATCGTCGGCATAAGAGGCTTTTGAACAAGTTTTCGAACAAATAGCTTTTTATCATGGTTTCCACCCATCTGGGGATCAGAGAGATTGGAATTGAGGTTGAAGCTGCTGCTGCCGTGTCCGAACAAGGGTTGACCTAGCTAGCAGATAAACAGTGGTCGTTGGCCACCCACTTGATCACAGGAGGAAAGGATGTTGTTCGGATAAACAACCCTCTTCAAGACACACGCTGCTGCTGGCCGGTTTATAATATGGTGCGGGGTGGTACGGACTCTTGCCTAGGCTTACGAGATAATGTCGGGGAAGCACAATAACAACAACAACAACGACAGCACCGACAAAATCAACTTTGGATAAACAATGTGTTCCGATGCGTTCACGGTGATGAAAACTTGAGGAGGGTCTTGTATTTGTTTTTGAAAGAGTCCACTTCTGGCCCCTTTCAGAGCCATTAGCGAGTAAGGCGTCAGGTGAATCCTGATAAATGTTTGGGCTCGTCGGGTTATCTCTTGCTGTGGGAAACGGTCAGCACGGAAGTCACTGGGATGACAAATTTGGATTAATGGAAATTTAAAGAAAAAATGTATGTAAATTGTGCTGTCGCAGTTGGACATTGGCCACGGTTGCATTTAGGGAACCTTGATTTGTTGATTCTACGAGGCTTAGCAACGAATTGCCTTGCCACCGACGACGTGGAGGTTTAAAGGTTTTAAGCTCTCTCATCATCAACGTGGCCGAAAAGCATCCATTTCTGGGAATTTAAGGAATGCAGATCAGCCACAAATTTTTGGAAACCTTCACAAACTCCGAATCAGTACCTCTTCTCAGTTCGACACAGTTCCGCCTTTTGCTATCATCGCTCATCTGACGAGAAGGTTCTCCAAACTGCGAATTCAGGCTAGTACCCGCAATTTGTAGAACGTAGTCTTCCTGACGAATCTTCCGATTCCAGCCTTCTTTCTCCTGCTAACAGGGATGCCAGATATTTTTTTCAAATGTCTGTGATAAAAATTCGAAAAGTCTGAGAATGTCTATAAGAATCTGTAATTTTTTTTAGAAAATTACACTTCTTCAATCGAAAAGACGTAATTCGAGAGCGACTTATGTCATTTTCGCTATTTGTGTGTTTATGTAAACATGCCATTTTCAATTTATACATTTGTATTTTATTTGTCTGGGAGCCCCATCTCAGGGAAGGGAGAGGTCTCTTTCTATCATAAGAACCTTCTCCGCCCTAAAAACTCCTCCATAAATATTCACGCTGATCGGTTGAGTAGTATTCGAGTTTATTTTTATATGGTTCATTTTAAATAAATTCTCTGAACTTTGGAACCATTACCGAAATATTTGTGGATATAGTGATAAACTTTTTGAATTGTTTATGCTTCTCAGCTAAACTTCAGGGAACTTTCCTTACTGATCAAATCTTTCAAACGAGGTGAGATGGAAAGTAAGGAATTGTAATTCCAGGATGAGTGTGTGTCCTCATAGTATGATGTGAATGGTTGGGCAAATAGTGTGTACCATATTTAAATATAGTGTCATCATCAGTCATGATATTCATATGTCATATGAATGATTTTTAGATAGACTGCTCCTTAGGTTAGTCAGTGATTATCTCTCAAATTTCAGGGTAACTCTCTTTTGATCTTCTACAAGGCTCTTTGCTAAAATTCTGGGAAGTTTCCTCCTGAACTTCAGGCAAATTTCCTGATGAACCTCTCAGCAGTCACTTCTTATTGTTTTCGAAATTCATATCTAAGAACCCAACCTTACCTTCTAGAATCATTAAGTAAGTTTTTTTTCCTGAATATAGTTACTTTCTAAATATCTGATAAGTTCCATCCTGAACTACGAGGAAAATTTCTGCAAAACTTTGAGAAAGTACTCTCCAGAATATCTTGGAAAATATTCTCTAGTTGTTAGAAGTTTCTTCCTGAAGTACTAAGAAGTTCTTTTCTGAACTGCCGAAATAATCTCTTCTGAACTTCAGGGGAGTATTCTCCTGAGCTTCGGGGTAGTTTGTTCTTGAATTACTGAGGAATTCCTGCCTGAGCTACAAGAAAATTCCCCCTATACTTCTGGAAAGTTTTTTTTTCCTGATTTTATCAAAAGTATCTACCATAACTTCTGGGATTTCGTGAACTTCGAAAAGTTTTCATTCTGAAATGCTGGAATGTTCGATTCGGAATTTTAGGGTCGCCTCTCTAGCACTTCTGGGTAGTTCCAACTAAACTTTTGGTCTCTTCGTAACTTCTGAAAAGTCCTCTTGTGAACTTCTGAGGAGTTCTTTACTGATTTTTTTGAAACATTCCTTCTTGACCCAGAGAGTGCCCTCTCTTGTAGGTTTCTTCCTGAAATTTGGTGAAGTTTTTTCCTAAGCTAATTCTTTCCAAACTTCTGATTGGTCTCATCCGAAACTGCGAGGAAATTTTGTTTGAAACTTTGGGAAAGCCGTCTCAATTTTTTTTTGGAAAACTCCCTTAAATTTGTTCTTGAAGTTTCTTCCTGGACTTCTGGGAAGACCTCTTCTAAACTTTTGGGAAGTTTTCTCCAGAAACTTGGGAAGTTTGTTCCGGAACTATTGGGAAACTTCTATTACGGATCGTCCTGAGGATTCTTTTCCTGATTTTTGAGAAATTATAGCTAGTGCCCTTCCTGGTTAGCTCCCGTCTGAAATTAGGGGATGTTTTTTTTTCTGAACTTTTGGGAAATTCAATCTTAAATTTCTGAGAAGAACTCCAAAACCTTCAAAAAATTCTAATTTTCTGAGAAGTCCTCTCCCCCACACTTCTTTCTGAAGCTCTGATAAGTCCTCTCCTGATTATTGGGGAAGTTCTGTCTTGAAATTTTGGTAAGTATCTTGAACTTCGGTAAACTGGTTCGGTTGAAACTGAATTAAATGATTTTCGATTTTACACTTGTTCTATAAGTTATATATTATCGGAAGTAATACGCTTAACAGCGCATCCGACGCACTATACAGTACACTACTTTAGACACTTTATATCAAGGGGTGTCCAATCGCATTGATTACTTGTCACTTTCCCCAAAGTTACTCTGATTACTCAGTGATTTCAAAAATGATCGTGATTACTGATGATTACTTATGGATACTCATGATTATCTGTGATTACTCATTATTACTCATGATTATTTGATTAAAACATATGATTGCGTGATTTTTGATTTCTTCCCTAAAATTGAACAAAAGCTACACAATAAAAAGGTAATTTACATGACTAATTAGGTTACTTTTATTCACGGTGTTGAAACCAAATTTTATACCGTAAAAAACAAAATCGCAGGCAACTTCGCGACAAATTTCCCGTGATTCCGGTTATTTTTAACTCAAGAACTACGGTACTCAAGAATAACGAAGATTGACCTATCAGCCGCTAGGTTTTGGTGTTAAAAATTAATTGTCTCGCAATAATGGTTTATTTGAGGGACTATCTGGTGACCCTAGAGGACTAGGGTAGTTAGTGATCCATTTCAGTGATAAATTCGTAAAGAGTATGAAAAATCACGAAGGTTGAGACGTCGAACTAATAGATTTGATATGAAATTTGATTAGTTCTATAATACGGGTATCTCTGGAAGACATTTCTAGGGCTACCGATGACCAGACTGTTCAATTGTTTATTTTCGACCTAAAAATATAGATGAAAACCTCAAAGATTGAGCCGTGGAAATCATGTTTTGGATAAAAAAAAATGAATAACCCACGTTAGGAGTTTCTCCGGTGGACATTTCGAGGGCCACCAATGACCCGGGTTACCTATGGTTTATTTTCGACATCTTCGAAACAATCTTGGGCATGAAAAATCAAGAATATTATGCTGTCAAAATCATGATTTATGTGCAAAAATTGAATAGTTCCCATTACGGGTCGAAAGTTGGTAGGTGGGTCGGAACCGGTACCCTTGGCTTATTGTATTGAAGTGAAAGGAACTGAACTGAGGCCTCAAATTTCCAGGTATTGTATGATGCAAAGGCGTGAGAAATTACGATTTTGGTGCAAAAATTTAATAGTTCCTATTACGGGTTTCTCCGGAGGACATTTTGAGGGTCAGAAGGTGGAACCACTGTCCTACGTAACAAAATCTTGACCATGAAATAACAAAGATTGAGCAGTCATGATATTTGTACAAAAACAAAATAACCCATATGACGGGTTTCTCTAGAGGACTTTTCGGTGGCCATTGAAGATTAAAGTGGTCCGTGATTCAATTTCGGGTTGAAATGACCACGGGCATAAAAATCCAGGTGATCACTTGGTTTTGGTAAAAAAAAGGGAGTTCATCACCTCTACCAAATTGACCTCCTTTGGGGTACCCGTCAATCCATGCTACGAAGACCAGATTTGATCAGTGCACAGTGGTTCAGAATGCGAATTTAGCTGGAAAGATACATTTTCAGCCCAAGTTTTTCAATTTTGGATCAAAATTGTCTTCCACAAAGTTGTTTCTAATAACAGGGCGCTTCTTTTGGTAAGAATAAAAACTAGGGTGGTCCTTATTTCCAGAGAAATCGAAAATCTAACTTTTTTATTTGCAATAATAAAGGCAAATACTATTGCAAAAAGTTGTAGAATAAATAATTTCCAGCAACTTTGATGGTATATTTTTTACTGTACCTCTTGATATGACCGAATTAGAGCATTTTTCCCGGTGTCCCTATAGAAAAAACAATTTTTTGCTCTAACTTTAAAATTTTCTATTTGCCAACAATGTTGTCTTGAAATTATTTGTATAACTTGAAAAGAAGACAAAAGCTATGACGTGTAAATCTTACCGATGTCTTTTGCGTTTAGCAAATAATTGACGATTTTCTTATAAAATTACGCCCTTTTTAAATGTGTTTTATTCAATTTAAAAAAACACCGAATGCAGCTTCGGTCATATCAAAAGGAACGGAAAAAGATATATCATCAAAGTTGCTTGAAATTGTTTATTCACAACTTTTCGGAATATGTATGCCTCTATTTCTGTAAATAAAAAAGTTAGATTTTCGATTTCTCTGAAAATAAAGACTACCCCAGTTTTTATTCACACCAAAAAAAGCACCCTGTTATTAGAAACAACTTTATTAATGACAATTTTGCTCCAAAACTTCAAACTTTGGATGAAAATGTATCTTTCCAACTAAATTCGACTTCTGGACCACTGTGCAGTGGTCATTACAGACGAGTGCTGGTAGTGTCATGAATATTTCAGATAAGTTTGATGTAAAAATCCCTAGCATAAGAATAGCAACAACGCACTGCATTTTACTTATAAATTGCCTACTATGTACATTTTCACACCCGCGCACTATAGTACGAATAGCTAAATTTCGCGACAAAAATCAACATCTCGAAAAGAATTAGCTCTAGACAAATGATGTCTTTGAAAGATTTAATCTTAAAAAAAAGATTCACCTCTTGGTTTGGGTAGTAATAAGAGTGGTCTAACAAATCTAACTAATTCTAACTCTATACTATTATGGTTATAGAGGAATTGTTACTCCTACAGAATTCTAGATAATTTAATTTAAAAAAAAAAAAACTTTGCTGCAGAACCCTAACTTCAATGTCATCAACGTATCGTTTTAAAACAGTTTTTCAATCTTTCCTTAGGGTGGGACTCAAAAACTAGAATTGAATTTGAACACTTTGTTCGGATGATTTTTAGGGCATAAAAGGCAAATTTTAAAGATACAAGATGGTTGCTAGTTATTGTATTGAAAAAGTTGTAGAAGCTGAAGTGTAAACAAGTTTTTTTTCAAAATATCTTACTCACTTATTTGCAAATACTTGCAAACATGAAATACGTAAACTGGAAGATAAAACTCTCATCTACAAGAGAGCAGCAGCATCATTAATTATCATCAAAGTACCTAACAACATAAGATGTTTATGACAATGTTTAAATTTTTATGCTAATCCATCTCCATTTATCACAGACAAACAGACAAAAAACATTGATAACTTTGCACTACAAATCATCGTCAAGACAACACACCTGCGGCATCTGTTGATTACACTGCAAATGCAAATATTTTAACACAGTCAACAAAACATCACACTTGCAGTTTCCTCAACGATTACACCTTAAACGATCAATTCATGTGTTTCTTAGTTGGTAGTATCACCATAGAGAGCGCACATAGTTGAATTCCTTATATTTGACGTTAGCACACTACCACCATCTATTCAGCTCTATCACCCATCACTGACACGCAACTTAAAAATAACCGGAATCAAGAAAAATTTGGCGTGAAATTGCTTGAGATTTAGTTTTGGTTTGACTAATACCGTGAATAAAGATGCCTAAATAGTCATGTAAATAGCACTTTTTTTGGGTAGCAATGCCCAATTGAAGGGAAGTTATCAAGAATCACGCATGAAATCATAAGTAATAATCAACAAACTTTTGTAGACTACACAAAAAATTAAAACTATTTTAAAATACAATAACAAAATAAAAACTTAAAATCCATCATCATCATCATAGAGGCAAAAAGTATAGTTTGTTTGTGCCCCATGACAAATATAAAACATTTAACAATAGACCATACAAAAATATCCGTTATTATTGTCAAGATACACAATTAGTCAAGAGTAAAAAGTTAAAAGAGTAGCTGTCCAAAAGGCAGCTTTGATGTGTGAAATACATTGTCTCTTAAAATCTACAATTTTGATGTGTATAGGCATCGAATTGAAAACATTTATACCTTTGAAAAACAACGAACAAAGCTTCTGACAATATGGTGTTCTAACATCATCCGCGTTTCTAGTGCTGTATCTATGAATATCACTTCCTCTTTCAATTCGATTACACAAATATCGAGGCAGCAAACCGTTTATTATTTTGAAAATGAACACCATTGTCAAATACACAACGCTCTGCTTCACCGATAGCAGTAGGGCATCTAACAAAAAAGAGGAGGAAGTGAACCTGTTACATCTCAATATCAAACGCATTATCTCGGCAGAGAATATCGTACTTCTTGGCTGTTTTCTTGATGACATCGTCAATTTGACTCTTACAAATTTTAATCTATCCTCAATAATCTCACGAACGCGATCAATTGTCTCATCATCGATTTTAACAGATATGTCTTCGATAACTCGGTTTCGCGAAATTACCATGAATTTAGTTTTACTTATGTTCAACTTCAACTGTTTGTACTTTAACCATCAACTTAGAGAACGTAAATCTTCATTCCAATGTGAAACAGCCTCCTCAAGTCTTTTAGCTGCAATGAACAACACGGTATCATCAGCAAAAAGATTGATATAACAAGATCGCAAGACTCGTCGCATGTCATTAATATATAAAATAAATAAAGTGAGCCCTAATACACTCCCCTGTAGTACGCCAAGGCTGTTCTCCACAGGGCTTGAAACAGAATCATTGAAAGCCGTCGGTTGAGTTCTGTCAGACAAACAGCTTTCGAACCTTTTGTATGCAGAACCTGAAGATCCTCAGTGTGCACTTAACCTTTATGACCAATTTTTGCCCGGTCCAGCCTTTGGTTAATGCATTTTTGGAACAAACCCATCTAGCTTACATCGTTCATGCCGCTCAATGTTGCATCATACATAAATGTGGCTTCTTTACATTTTTCACTCCCCGTGATAGCGCCAACCAGCTGGCAATAAATTCTCGCTTGCTAGCAACAGTCAACTAAGTCTTCAGCAACCTGATCAACGGTTGCTTTCCAGTGCACCCTCTAGGGTACTTGCCACCGCCAGCTGTGAATCCAATTGTAACTACAAGCATCTTCAAGACTGCCAAACTAATGAAGCATTACTTGAAGGTGTACCCGTTATCTATTGCATATGAGATCTCCTTACTTGCATTTGAAATCTGTGTTAGGAAAATACTGAGCTTTTGGTAAATTTACTCTGCAAACTAATTTTTAAGACATAAGCTGACATATGCGTTATTTTCATGACTTTTATGTTTAAAAGCAATAATTTTCAACGCGTGGTGAATGTATTATATTTTTGGAGCAAACATTTTGGAAGCCGATCGTGAAATGAGTGAGTCATTAACGTTAAAAATCTAAATTTATTTCGTGACGCTTCATCTTTTTGCACTTGCATCGTGTAGCTCTATTATGAAATCTAGCAATGAGCTTATTGCAATGAAGAATTAGCTTTAAATCTCAAGACCGAAGACGAAGGAAACGGTAAATTTCGGCTGAAAATCAATGATAAGATTTGCAAAAGTTGCAAGAAACTATTCTAGCTTTGCACCTTAACTCCAAAAATATCCAGGACATTATGAGATGTTTATCAACTTATAACAACTTTTGTGAAGTCGAAAGACCAAGCTACTTGGATGAAAATATCTTCATCACCGGAATTCACCGAAGAGCCGCTCGATGACAAAAGCTTCCATTGTCAAAACGAGCATAATTTTTGCCGAACATAAGAACCCCCACTTGGTTTCAGCTTGCTCGTCCGTAGTCAAACATATTTTCGAAGCCGAGAAAGCAATCTTCTTACGTCCATTGTATCAGCAAATCGCGTCTCCAAGACTCAACCAAGAGATGTCTCTATTTTTCTCCCCTCAGTTAATTTTCCTCCGTTTGGATCATGAGGATCAAAACTACACCCAACCACTCCACGCCTTTGTTGTCAGAGATACGCTCGGAACGTTCCGCAGGAAATGTCTCCGTTATTTGCTCAAAATTGAAAAACTTTGCCCGATTATTATTCCAGCTTTGGCTCCTCTGTAGCGGAATAATAAAAAAAAACTCGGAAGCAAAATACCACCAAAGGTAGCGACTGGACTCGACTTCGAAGCAATGCGATAAAATGCCAGTCTCCGAGAGACTTTGGAAATGTGAACCCTTTTCATTCTGTCTCCGGTTTCGTCCCCCAGGCAACGGACTAAGCTACGCCGTTTTCCACCAAAAGTGGAGCAGCGGAAGTTTCACCAGCGAGGAGAAGGATTTTTTTTTTCATCCACTGACCGGCATTCCACGGGTTTTGTGTTCCTTCCCAGTCGAGATACTTTGTAATCCAATCCAAACAATTTCGCATCGTAAATTTCTATACAATGAAACTGAAATACGCTTATTTTGTTCGAGGAAGGATAATTTAAAATAGATTTCGAATCAATTTCCACCGGCAAGGGACGCCCGAGAGTCCCAAAAGGATTCCAGCGAATCTCTCACCTGGCAGTGACAATTTCTATTAGGGTCTACCTTCCTCACAAGGATGTCGACCTATTTAGCAGCCGTCGTTACCCACATCCAACCGAAGGTGTTATTACTCATCCATTCAGGCGTTCCTGGCTCGTATGCATCCCAAAGTCTATCAATTTTCCATCCAGGGTTGAGACCTTGCTGACCACCAGCCAGTCAGAGCCAGAGCATATTTTCACATCGTCATTACCATCGTCCCGAAACCACCTGACCGATAGCTCCTATGAAATGCAGCACCCGGACCGGGAACAATGTGGCTTAATCAAGATTGAACGGTTCTCCGGGTCAACCCTCCTCGCCCGGTAGAAAGGAAAATTAAAATAATTCCAATGTGATTTTGCATCGGTCGGGTCCGGTCGGTGGAATTATAAAGGGATCACATTGCACAGTGGGTTATAACGGGGAATATAGTTGAGGTAAAATAAGTTGAGGATGGTTGTTGGTTGTTTTTACACGGATGTAGGTATCAAATAGATTTTTGTCTTCCGCATTCCATAATATCTAGTTGGAATGCGGAAGACAAAAATCTATTTGATACCTACTTTTACTTGAATCACATTTTGATTGCGCACTACGCACTCAGTAACATGCAAACGAACTACAGAATAATTACATAAAAATTCTAAATTAGTTATTCAACTTAAGCAGTCTCACCAGATCCCATAAAACTGGGAATAAACATTTTGATATGAATTCGCAACATTTTCCCTTTCATTTAAATACTTATAACTAGCAAACAGTGTAAACAAGCTCATACTTACCTTACCAATCAGACTAAGGCCGGCTTGGCCTTTGCTGTACACAGAAGTTGTCTCCATTCTATTCGGTCCATGGCTGTCACTCGCCAGCCTCGCTGTCTGCGGAGGGTCCGCAGGTCGCCTTCTACTTGATCGATCCACCTTGCTCGTTGCGCGCCTCTTTTTCTTGTGCCTGTCGGTTCGTTTTCGAGAACTATTTTCACAAGGCTGTCATCTGACATTCTTACGTCATGCCCAGCCCATCGTAGTTGACCAATTACGATGTGTACGATGGGAGGTTCTCCCAGCAACTGGTGCAATTCGTGGTTCATTCCTCCACGTTCCGTCTTCCATCTGCAGTCCACCGTAGATGGTACGCAGCACTTTCCGTTCAAAGACTACAAAGGGCGCGTTGTTCCTCCTCTAGCAATGTCCGTGTTTCGTGGCCTTAGAGAACTACCGGTCTAATTAATGTCTTGTAGATGGTCAACTTTGTGATTCGGCGAACTTTGTTTGATCTTAGCGTCCTTCGGAGTCCAAAGTAGGCACGACTGCCAGCCATAATGCGCCTTTGTATTTCTCTGCTGGTGTCGTTATTGGCGGTCACCAATGAGCCCAGATACACGAATTCGTCTACTACCTCGATTTCATCACCGTCGATCTGAACCCTAGCAGCAAACTTGTTGCAAATCAGTTAAAGTAACTTGCATGCAACTCAATTAAGTCATAATCAAGTTACTGCAACCAATAATGTAATTTTTGTGTTGTTTGGGGAACTCGTGCTAGGAGGCTAACATTGTCTTCTCGTGAGCCTCTTCCCTTCATGTATTTTGTTGTGTTTGTACCAGCTTCAGCCTTAAGTCTGATGTACGTTTCCGCCATCGTCTCAAAGTTACGTGCTACGATATCAACGTCGTCGGCGAAGCCAAATAGTTGGACAGACTTCCTGAAGATAGTGCCGTGTCTATCCCAGCTCTTCGAATCACACCCTCCAGTGCAATGTTAAACAACAAACACGACAATCCATCACCTTGCCGTAACCCTCTCCGAGATTCGAAGGGACTTGAGAGCGTCCCTAATATTCGGACGACACACATCACTCGATCCATCGTTGCTTTGATCAACCGCGTCAGTTTTTCCGGAAATCCATATTCGTGCATGATGATTTGAAATCGATGAAAATATGATGTGCGGGCACGTTGTATTCGCGACATTTCTGCAGCAGTTGCCGAATCGCGAAAATCTGGTTCGTAGTAGCGCGGGCACCCATGAATCCCGCTTGGTATTGCCCCACAAACTCCTTTGCACTTGCTGACAGGCGGCGGCATAACATTTGGGAGAGCAACTTGTAGGCAGCGCTCAGTAGCGTGATCGCATGAAAATTGCAGCAATCCAGCTTGTCGCCCTTTGTATAGATGGGACACACTATTCCCTCTATCCAATCCTCCGGTAAACATTCCTCCTCCCAAATCTTGGTAATATCCCAGTGCTCTGGCCAGTGCTTCACCACCGTATTTCAATAGCTCGCTTGGGAGTTGGTCAACACCAGCGGCTTTGTTGTTTTTCAACCAACTCAATGGCGGTTCGAATATTTCTCCAGCCATCCTCAAGAGTAGCAGCGCTAAGCTGCTCTTCCGTTGGTAGGGCTGCTTCTAGCTTTTGCGCGTATTCCAGAGCAACTCCGGTTTCCCGTAGTAGCTCAATGTTAGGTCGTGGCGTCCAAATTCGACGCGTGCTGTACACCGTCGAGAGTTTTGAGCGCATACATACTGCAACTAGGTAGTGGTCCGAGTCTTTATTCGCACTGCGGTAGGTGCGAACGTTGATGATATCGGAGAAGCATTTCCCGTCGATTAGAACATGGTCGATTTGGTTCTCTGTTCGTTGGTCAGGTGATCTCCAAATGGCTTTGTGGATGTCTTTACGGGAGAAGAAGGTACTTCGAACTGCTAAACCACGGGAGGCCGCAAAGTTCACGCGTCGTTGGCCATTATTGTTCGATACGGTATGCAGGCTGTTAGGCCCTATTACCCTGTTCATTGCCTCCCTAGGACATCTGAGCGTTCATGTCACCAATGACGACTTTTACGTCCCGTTGCGGGCAGCCATCATACACTTGCTCTAGCTGCGCGTAGAACGCTTCTTTTTCGTCATCGGATCTCCCGTCGTGTGGACAGTGTACGTTGATGATGCTGTAGTTGAAGAATCGACCCTTGATCCTCAGCTTGCACATTCTAGCGTTGATCGGAAACCATCCAATCACGCGTTGACGCATTTTGCCCAGCACTACAAAGCCGGTGCCCAGCTCGTTTGTGGTACCACAGCTCTGGTAGAAAGTAGCCGCTCGATGCCTGCTTTTCCATACCTTCTGTCCTTTCCAGCAAACCTCCTGCTGTGCTACGACTTCGAAGTTACGTGGTTGAAGTTCGTCGTAGGTTATCCTATCGCAGCCAGGGAAACATAGCGATTTGCAGTTCCATGTTCCGAGTTTCCAATTGTAGTCCTTAATTCGTCGCCTAGGTCTTTGCTGATTGTTCCGGTCCTTATTAACTTCATATTGTATTATTTGTAACATAGTTTTTTTTAAGGTGTCTCGCCGTAGGACCATCGTGCACAGCACTGTTTAGAGTCCCACTCTTGCACAAGTACGATGATCAGCCGCTTCTAACATGGAGAAGAGACGCAGTCATTTACCAACCGAGGGGGTGCGACCTGTAAATCATATTATAATTTTCCATACTCATATCTTTCAGGTCTTCCAGGTCATCATTGTGAAAAATTTTAACAATTAAAATTATTTTTTTTCTCATAGCTGTCATACATTGTTTAAGTTTTCTGGTTCATAATGGGTACGCAAGTTTGTCTACAATTTCAACAAAACAGCAGTCGGCACACATGTAATTTTCAGTTCGTTTTATAATATCCCTTCACTTTATTTATTACAGGGTGCAACAGAAAATAATGCAAAAATTTGTTCTATTTCTTTCATATCCCATGTTTAACTAATTCAAGCAATAATATCAACATTCTCGAGTGCAGTTATCTTTATAAAGTCCTTTTAAACAAATTTATTCAATGTGTCCTCCATTGACGCCGGAAGCCAGAGCATGCGTTTCGGACGTAGTCCTCCGACATTGACTGCCAGGTACGTATTATGGTTGACTTCAGGGTTTTCACAATTGGGTGTGATGTTTTGCAGGCTCATGCTTCAACACATGCCCAATTCGAACAATCCAACGGATCAAGACCTGGACTACTAGGGGGCCACAAATCCTTCGGCCAAAACTTCATGTTATCATTCAACCATTGTTGGGTTCGATTAGACGTGTGACACGGCACCCCATCCTGCTGTAGGACAACGTTTTGGTCCTCGGAGAAATTGGCCTTCATCCAGGGAAGCACTTGGTCGGTTAGACTACCGATACACACTTTATTTCCAGCATCAATGAAAACAGGCGGCATTTTCAAACCGTTGGACGCAACCAAGCCAAACATCATGACACCAGCCGGATGTTTAGTTTGATATTTGAATTTCACTTTTCCCGGAACGTTCTCCATTTTCTGCGGTGAAATGAAGTGGTCCATGCGGCTGTTGGTCACAGCATCCATGCTGAAAAGCGTTTCGTCGGAGAACAGGATTATCATTTTTTCCTTCTACAACAAGGAAAACTATCTCGTGGAACGAGTCACCCGTAGTTCCTTGACCCGGTCCGTAATCAAGTGGCGTTTCACTTTGGCTCTGGAAGATGCATGCAGGTCTTGACTGTTGCCAAATGACACCCTACCACCTTGGCAATCTCTTTTGGCTTCTTCTGGGCGAGCAACAAACTGGTGATCACTTCTTTCGCGAACATTTTGACGAATTTGCAATGAAACAAATAGAATGTTTGGATGCAGCACTTAAAAGTAAACATAAACAAATACACTTTCGACAGAAATTAGTCAACTAGCAACAATAATCAACCCAATACTCAAGTTTGAACATTTTCGCATTATTTTATGCCGCACCCTGTATCTTATATGACATTGTTTGATCATTACCATCACCATTCATCTTTATCATCATCATTACCATTTTTATCATTACTTGTATTTTTGTGCTATTAGCATTAAATAATTTTCAATTGAATCTTCCCTGTTCCAGGAGCAACTCCTAACTCAGGAGCAATAGCTATTGGGTCAGCAAAAATAAAACTGGATTGCTGTAATAAAATCAACTTCGAACAGCAAATAGTGACCATGGTAACAGAAAATTAAAATGTATAAATGTTAGTTCTGTAAAATTTCCATAGATTTAATAACTTTTTTGGTGAATTGCTGCTACCGCTGAATATAAACGAAAATGTGCATAAGCGTGGACCTACAGAACTCTACACATTCACAATTTACAACACTTCTTGCATTTCAGGTTCCACCGAATCTAGACCATATATAATAGATACGAATGCTTGTAGTATTTTTCATTTACATATTATATAAATATTTCATGTGAATTGGAGGGACCATCAGGGCACTCGATTGAAGCACTCTGGATTAGGAAAGTGGGAATCTCCGCCTAGGAGATTGCCTAGGAGTGAAGAGTCATTTGTTATTGAAAACAGTTTGGGCTAAACGTTTTTTTTACATACATTAGCCGTGTACTTTTTCCCCGAAATATTGGTAAGCAAACCTTGCAGCCTGACGCTTCATATTCCAATGGCATAGAACACAGGCCTGGCAGTGTGAAACTAATCATCTGCTTTACTCGTTTGGTTTAAAATGGAACTGCAAGTTTGACATCACAGGCAATGATGTATAGGTGTAAAGGAGACAGCTTCAGTATGCCAGACCTGATTTTACTTTATATGAATTGTATTAGTATGTGTTTAAACATGACTGAAATTCTCATTTACACTATTAAGACCACCTGAGATATTAGAGTCACCTTGGTTTAAACCCCCTTGAAAGAAGCGTAACTCAAATAAATTCAACAATTTCATAATATGTATGTACAGAATATTCCATAAAATACCGATATAGTGGGTCTCGGAGTTTCATGAAAATTTGTAGTTTTGTTCCATGGCGATAAAATATTAAACACGTGTTTCTTTTACTTTTGCATTAGGGTGGCCATTTCCATGTTAATGCTGTTTCGGAAATCGATTTTTGTTTAGTTTTCCCGAAAATGTCTGTTTTTGGATCATAACTTTTGTATCACTGAACAGATTTCAAATGTTAATACACCAAATGAAAGATAACTAAATATAGAGGTCAATTATAGAAATCGTGTTGACCATCACTTTACTCGACAGGTAAACTTTGCTAGCACAGATTTCGAGATCGATGAAATTTTGTTGAGTTGGTCGACTCAATCGATTGCTCGGATGGGTGTATTGGTGTGAGTTACGTTATTAGGAGCGAATCATTAAGCTTGAAATCGAGATTGGGACCAGAGTAATTGACTGAGCAAGGTAAAAAACACACTAAACCATTATTTTCTGCAGATGAATTAGCAAGAAAACAACTTACTTCTAGCAAAAAAAAATTTCGTATCTTATTTAAACATAACAAATTACCGTCAGTTCGAATGGCCTATTGAACTGATAAAATTTAATGTATAAATTTCCAGAAGCTTTTGTGGCGTGCAGCCAGCAAAACTAATGCTAAACAGAAGTGGTTGGAAATTGACTAAGAGCTCGATTCATTAGGACCACCAATGCGCCTTGGGTCGGATTGAAATAACAAAAAGTAAATTTCATTTTCTCGTTTGTGATCCTAATATAAGCTCTCAAGCCCAGTCCGTCGCCACACGGAGACTCAGAATAACAGTTAATGTGATGAGCTTTTGAAAGTAATCTTAGAGCTCTCTTATCTCAATTTTTTTTTCTTAACTTCTTCAACACGCATTATTTCAGTACATTTGCACTTGGGATTAGCATATTGACCCACGAGTTAAGTGGTTTATGAAAAAAAATCCTAGATTTCTTGAAGTCTAGAAAGAAAACTCCTAAGTCGTTCAAGTGGGAATGTCCCAAAACAATCAGGACCAAACATCTGCGAAGTTCAAGATCATATTTCCTAGAAGATAAAGAGAGCACTTCTCTGAGCTTCAGGAAGAAGTTTGGAACAATCCAGAGGTTTTGGAGTTTTCCCAGAATTTCACGTCGCGAAGTCGATCAAAAAAAATAATTCCCAAAGTTCAGGAGGAAACTAACCAGCTATCTAAAATTTCTCAAAAATACCAAAACAAACTTCCACAAAGCTCCACAATTCAGGAGCGTACTTTGCTGAAGTTCCAGAAGAAACTTCCCAAAGGTTTAGTTGGAACTTCCTAGAGCTGTTAGAGAGCTTGAATCGATCATTCCAGAAGTTAAGAATGAGATTTTCTCGAAGTTCAGGAATTTCCAGAAGCTCAGGAAGATATTTTTGAGGAAAAAACAGGCAAAAAACTTACCAGAACTACAGAGAGTACTTCCTAGCAGGTAAAGCAAGATTTTTTCAGAAATTCAGGAAACTCCCCCGACGTTTAGACGAAAACTTCTCTGAAGCTCCGAAGATAATCCCCTCAGTAATTTCCCACAGATGCAAGAATATTTTTTTAAAAATTCTAGAGAAAACGTACCAAATGTTTTGGCGCAACTGTTGTCGCAGTTCTGGATTGGACTCATCAGAAGTTAAGACACCCAGACAACCACAAGTCGTATAACAGTGTTCAAATAGTATCGTATATTTCTATATTTTAAGTCAATATAGCAATTAATTGTGGCCTTTATCGTAATATGTTTAAGTTAAATCGTAAAGAGTGCAAATTTTCGACTTATATACGATGTGTCATTTATTCATCGTTCTTCGTTGCAAACAAAATCGGATAAACATCGCAAAGCTTATTAAACCGAAATTGTTATTACAAATTCAATCGCATACGATATCAAATCAATTCGTAAAAGAAAACAATGGAATTTGCACGTATATGGCCTCCACTTTTGCACGTATAAGCCATATTTTTTGCATTCTATACGATTTGTTTACTTACATATGTGTTTGTATATCATAAAGACAACTTTCAATATACGTGCATTTTGGTTGTCTGGGCAGTAACTAAGTTCAGGATAAAACTTGTCACCAGTTTCTGGAAGGTTAGGTTGGGTTTGTTAGATGTGAATTGACAAGAAAATAATGAGTGACTGCCAAGAAGATCATGTGAAAACTTGCTAAAAGTTCAGGAAACAACTTCCAAAAATTTCAGCAAAGAGCTTTGCCGAAGATCAGGAAAGAGCTTCCCTGTCATCAATGACGAACAAAATGAGCAGTCTATACAAAAATCATTCATATGACCTTTAGGGATAAGGTGCGACTCAAATTTCTAATTCCTTGTTTTGCCGTGCGCTCAAAGTCGCTCATCTTATTTCGAATTTGCTCTTGACTCTTTGGGCATTAACGATTGCACTCTCCCTTGTCGTTTCTGTGCAAACATATGTGCGAAAAACAGACACGGCAGCAGGCCCGACTAGTTTGTGAATTAAGTTTACAATAAATTGTTCCCACTATGGGCCCCTACAATGCCTTTTTGTTATTAGCATTAACATATTTCATTTTGATATCATTTTTTAAAGCATGAGCCAAAGCACTCAGTTTTGAGTCGTTTTTGACTCACTTTTGTCAATAGTGGAGCCACTCAAATTTGAGTTAATGTTACTGGCATTGGCAAGTCGACTTATCAAAAACATCGACTCCAATCAGATGGATGTTTTTGATTTGTCGATCTGTCAATGCCAGTAACATTTACTCAAATTTGAGTGACTCCACTATCGACGAAATTGAGTCAAAATCGACTCAAAACTGAATTAAAACGGCTGGCCGTGCAGAGTAAAATAATGAGTTAAGCACTGTGCATTACTCTTTATCTCTGAGAGAGAAGTGCATGAGAGGCTTTATGTCTCTCGTGCTGCTACGAAATCTCTCACACGTTCGCTTCGTGCGCTCTTCTGAAACAGGAGACGCACATTTGAAATTGGGTGAAGCGCTTGTCTATTTTGTACTGCTTTGTGTACTTTGACAATCCGTGATGACCATAAATATTCAAGTATTAAACAATTTCAAGAAGTTTATCTACTCATGTTTATGTACTCATCAAAAAAGTTTCGAGAATTCGATTCTGAAAATATCTCCACTTTGGGTACCAGAAGGTAGGGGAATTCGAGATAAAATCGTTGAAGTGAAATTGATATCTATGAGATGCGTATCTATACAGCAACCATTCGAATGTTAACTGTTCAAAGAATTAATGCTGTCAATAGCTTCAGTATCATCACGCATCAATTGGTAATTACTATATAATAAGCCTTCTTCCAAATCTCCTTTGAAATATATATATATCGACACTTGTCCACATATTAATCAATAACTTCCCCGAAAAGTACTTTAAATTGCAACTTTGGAAAAGCGTCCTAATGAGGTTTCCTGAATAACAAAAACATTAGAATAATTCACAAAATTAAAGCGCCAAATGTAAATACTTATTCTTCCACTGTCGGAAATGACAAGCAAATTGATGAGAGTTCTGAATCACCTGATTTACTGCGTGATGTAACATTTCAAAGACATTTTGAAAAAAATTCAACACTACAGTTAACAGTTGAGTTCCGTTGCCAACTCGATTATTTTCAGTCGGCTTTCGTAATGCAAAAATTCGCTGGACTCGACAGTGAGAAGTGTCGAGTCGAGTTGCTCAACTCGACTTCTATAATTAATCCCATACTCCAAACAGAACATATGATAGCATCAAATAAAATGGAATTGTATTTGTATTTTGCGATTATCACGGTGTCTGACTAGAGGGCGCTTTACAATCTTATATGGTTTCATGAATATATAGACTGTTGTACACAATATAGCAAAACGGTTTTTTTTAAGTTATCAAATGTTGGATTTTTGCGAAATATCTATATGCGAATAAACTATAATGTGTCTCCATTGATTTATAGTGACTGTAACATAGTCATATTATCTTTACTAGGTCAAAAATCATAAATTTGGCAATGATCAAATATCTTTCGATGCCAATGCAAACCTCAAGTTATTGCAATGCAGTTTGATGTAGTGCAGAAGCTCTAATGAAAAGTTTATTCCGATAACCGACATTCATCTTAAAGCCATCATAAGTACGAACGAATGGAAACCGCTGCAGCTGAGGATGGGGAAAATAAATCTCTCAACCAGGTGTTGGTTTGCCATGCAAAGCTTTCGATTTAAATCCCGCAGAGATGCTTCGCTCCAAGTGTCAAGTTGGAGGAAGATATTTTGTACCCAAGCAAAATGGCGTGGATGAATGAAGATAAATGGAAGCGACACGGAACCCGTGGAGGTAGAAAGTGATTTATTGCAGTGTTTGGTGGCACGACCCCTTCCTCGGTATGAATCGACCCGGATATTGCAACCGAAAGATCACATCTTTAAAATTCGATGCAGGGCGACGATGAGTGGTGGCGTGGATGGAGATTTTCCGAAAGATTAAGACACCAAGTTTAATGATGTTTTTTTCCTTTTACTACGCCATAAAGCCATCTAACAAAGAAGGGAAGAAAAAAATCCCCATC
Organism: Aedes japonicus; assembly: GCA_034211315.2. Lineage (NCBI taxonomy): Eukaryota > Metazoa > Arthropoda > Insecta > Diptera > Culicidae > Aedes > Aedes japonicus. Next base: position 63,248 of record JASCZW010001128.1, read on the forward strand.
TATCTTATCTCAGGAAAACACAATCTCGTCATCCCACGAACACCAAACGCGTCGGTCAGTTTAAATCCTCGAAACGTGTCCCAAGAAAGAAAAACTCCAGAACCATCGTCGCATCGGTCAATTTATCTTATCGTGTCTAATCTATTTACCAACAGTGAGTGAGCTGCTATTGAAGGCAAACAAACCGGCACAAAGTCCGAAAATTTCATTCCACTTCTAGGCGTTTCTCGGGAATCTGCCATACAGGGTGTTTCACAATTAGTGGCACCGTAACGAAATGAGAGTACAGCAAAACAAATCATCCAAATGAAGTGAATTTTTTTATATATTCATTTGATGAAAACGACCCATATATAAATCAATTCAACTTGTTTACATATAACCTTCGCAATATCAAATTTTATGAGGAATTTGATCCACATATTTGAACGAGCCCCTCTGAAGTAAGCCACTTATTTCAAGATATAACATTAAACAAAGCAGTCCAGAGATCTGACGCTTGTCCTGTTGGAAACAATATGGTGTCTTCCTATACAGCTTAAGAGCATGAGGAAGAAAAAGGTACTTATAAAGCCTGCTCGAAATAACATTTAGTTTTGATTCTTACGTTAGGTTCTATGAACTTCCCATACCATGATTTTCGATACATTTTGATAGCGTTTATCTCTTGGAATATTGGCAAGAATCTTGCCAATCACACGATCATATTGTTGATCATGACTGTCCTGAAAGAAGATATAATTCCCATTTATTTTTTGCCAAAATCTAGCGTTCCCTTTATATGCATAAAATAACGCAGAAAATTACAGGGTTTTGTTTTTCAAACTGTGCTCAATTCGCTCCCTCCCTCGCATATACGATCGATTTGTTTCATTTTGGCAGTTCCTCTGATACCTTCATTGTGTTGAACATGGAAATTTCCAGTTTCCAAAAATTACCACAGATTTGTACGCTTTTGATCACGCTATCAAATACAGGTCACACATAAGTTCAAAACTATTTGATAGGGCGACATTTTTCTCTTACCTTTTTCCATCCTTCGTGCTCACTTGAACTGTATCCAAACACACTTGATTTTGTGCGGGTCTCTACATGACAAATGTACATTTACCACCACTTCTCTGAATTGCTATTGGTTATAGAATATCTGATACGGTTTAAGCTTTTTGAAACTTGTCCCCAAAAAGGCTTCCATAGTGGCCGATAAACTTAAATCAACGGAATCGCTTATTTATCTTCAGCGATAATCTGTCAACAAGATCAACCCAAAACAAATACTATCTACTTCGCTGTTGAAATTACCCAGTTTAAATAAACTAAGCTTGAAAATGGTGCCAACTATTGTGAGTCACCCTGTACTTCCCCATTATAAGCGTGACCGTTCTGCGAAATAGCACCTCTGGGCACTGAAAACAACAGGACCGATTCGAGGATAAACCTCGCCAGCAATCCATCCAACATGCGCCAACTTGAAAGAAGCAGTAAGCACCCAAGGCCGTGGGGAATATTTATACACAGACGCTGAAATGGGGGGTGAATGTGGCAAAAGAAGCCAGCTTGATTCGGTTGGGAAAAGTTATGCTAAGAACATATCGATGTAGCTAGAAAATAATTAGTAATTTCCATTTAATTACAACTACCTTTATTGATGATTTTGACAGATATGCGTATTTCGTCTACAATGTGCAGACTTCAGGGAAGGAGCACTTGTACACGACACTGGAGAAGTTCGCACATTGAAGACGAAATACGCGTATCTGTCAAGATAGGCAATAAAGGTAGTTCGAATTAAATGGAAACTACTAACCTTCCTTCATATTTTCTAGTTACAGGTATTCCACAACAAATCTCACCAGGATTCATATTTATAGAACTTATGGATCGGTGTTTGTTTCCAAAAGAGTGTGCACAGAAAAATTGAGTCACTTATAATAATCAAGCAAAATTCAGTATTTTATTCAAAAGTCATCAAACTTTCAAGGTATTCAATGAAACGAGTAAACAAAGTTTATTGAAATACTCTTTTGTTTGAGCATGCCTGTTTTTTGTTATGTCAACTACGTTTTACGAAAAGATGAGAGTGTCGAATGAATTTTTTAAATAACGACCTTCACGAAACATGGAAACAAATTAAACGCTAATAACTCATTTCATCTGTATGTATAAAAATTAATGTTTGCTTGTTAGTGACGCTTAAACCTTGTGTTCCTCTTTGCCCTTCAAAGGTTTAGAAAAAAAAAAAGAAAAGTTGGGAACATTTTCAAGGAAAATCCGGTAAATTAAAATAAAAGCATTTTCCCACAAAAAAAAAAAAAGATTTTCAATTTTGGCATACAAATGTTATCCGACTAATACCACCAACACACCAGAACAGAACATCATAACATCACGATCACGAATAAATTTAAAAAAATCTTAACCTAAAATGTTGTCCATCTGTGGCACTGTAGGCGCACACTTAGATTCATATTTCTGACTGATACTCCAATTACTTAACTGATGACGCTGTAGTAGCTTATTTCTTTTGACAACTGCGCACACTGTTTGTTCTCTCTGATTTGTTAATGTGAACAGTGCGGTCATGGTCAATTGACTTTCTGACATTTTTACAAAGTTTAATTTATTCTTCAAGTTTATTTAATTTTAAAGTTTACAAACTAACATCTGAATTTATTCTGTAAACATTATTTTAATCTGAGAGAACGTTTTATAGTGCAACATTTGCTGATTTCTGTAGTTATTATTACCGATTTGTCTGTAAAATATAATAAAATACAAATGTCTGTAACACAAACACTGTATTAGCGTGCCTACGATCAGATCAAAGAAGGTTTCATCAATTTGTGGCTTTCCGAGTTGGATTCCGAGATCCTAGAAGAATCTGAAGTATCCGAATGGAGAAAGGTGCCTACGAGGTGGAACGTATCAGACGAAGCTACGAAGTGGAGAAACGGCCCTACTGCTTCCGAAAGAAGTAGGTAGTTGCGAGGTCCAGAGTTCCTTTACAAGGATGAGCTAGATTGGCTGGAATTCAACCAACAAGTCACTACGAACCAGCGCAAAGTAATTGAGAAGAACAGCAGAATATATAAGCTGTGTCCGTTCCTCGGAACTGATGGTGTAATACGAAAGGACGGAAGAATCGGCGCTGCTCCTTGGTTGTCAGAAGCTGCAAAGTTTCCTGCGATTCTGCCAAAAAATCGCTACGTGACAACACTCATCATCGACGGCTATCACCGAAAGTTTGATCATGCAAACAATGAGATGGTCGTGAACGAGTTCAGGCAAAGGTTCCATGTGTCCGAGCTCAGAGCTGCTGTAGGAAAGGTAGCAAAGAATTGCTGGGGATGCAAAGTCCGCAAAGCGATTCCGCAGCCTCCTCGAATGAGCCCACTCCCAGAAGTGCGTCTTACTCCATACGTTAGACCGTTTACCTTCACTGGTCTAGATTACTTTGGACCGATATCTGTCAGATTTGGTCGTGGTTGTGTGAAACGCTTCACCTGCCTAACGACGAGGGCAGTACACTTGGAGTTAGCATTCACGTTGACTACGGAGTCCTGTAAACTAGCTATCCGAAGATTCATCGCTCGACGTGGTGGACCTCTTGAGTTATACTCGGATCAGGGGACGAATTTCCAGGGTGCCCGGAAGGAACTTCTGCAAGAAGTCCGTAAGATGAACAATGAATTAGTCGCAACGTTCACAAATGCAATAACACAATGGAAGCTAAATCCCCCCTATGCTCCACATATGGGGGGCATCTGGGAAAGATTAGTGCGCTCAGTGAAGAATTCTTTGGCCGCCATGGAAATGTCGAGGAATCCGGATGAAGAAACACTTATCACCGCCTTAGCAGAGGCGGAGTCAATTGTGAACACTCGTCCACTCACGTATCTTCCTTTAGATTCGGTAGAGAGTGAAGCGCTAACCCCGGAACACTTTCTGCTTTTAAACTCCAGCGGAGTATCACAACCAGTCGTTATCCCGTTAAATGAATCATCGGCTATGCGTTCGAACTGAAAGCGTATGCAGGTCATGCTGGACCGTTTCTGGAATCGATGGATCAGGCAATACCTACCAGTTATCTCGCGTCAATCAAAGTGCTTCGGGGAGAGAAAACCGGTACATGTAGGAGACTTGGTCATGATCGTCAACGAAACAAAGAGGAATAGCTGGGAAAGAGGTATCATCGTAAAGGTGTATACAGGAAAAGACGGGCGTATACGCAGTGCGGACGTGAGGACTGTGACGGGCATATTTCAGCGTCCGTTGACTAAGCTGGCAGTTTTTGACGTGCTGGAAAACGCTGGTATAGCTGAAGGAACTTCAAGCAATACGGGGCGGAGTATGTGCGACCTAACGGTTAACTGACAATGGAAGTACGGAATGAAGTACGTTAGGCTCATAGAAGGCATTTTTGAGTTGTCAGTCGTTATTATTAAGACACAAGGAACACGAAATAACACATTAAAATGTATTGGAAAATTTTTGATCTATTTATCATACTGTAAGTACACGTTTTGCATTAAAATACACATTACACTAATTGAAATACATTAAGTTTACAAGGAATCAACATATAAACATTATATATTGTTACAAAACAGACGGATTATAAACGAAGAGGATTAAAATTGTAAGTAACCTAAAACAGATTAAAAACGCGCATTATAACTAAAACAGAAATACAATTACAGCTAAAAGCCTACTCTGAACCCAAACCACGAGTTTGTCTTGAAGAGGTCCGAACGAATTTGCCGTCTCCGTAACACACGCAATTAAAAAAAAAGTTGTAAATATCGGAAACCGATTTATTGTGTAAATCGATTTGCATGCGATAAATATTGGACGGGATGAAGTTTTTTGGGTCAGCTTGAAGCACAAAAAAAGGTAATTAGTTATATTCAATGTGGGTTTTCAAATTTTGAAAATAATATTACTTTGCGTTGGACTTCTAGCGCACTGTGGGACGAAACGCCAAAAACATGAACTTTTTACAATAACTCGAAAAAACGTGTTTGTAGCATTTTGGTGTCTTCAGATGAAAATTTTCAAAAAATATAACGCATTTAAAAGTGACAAATCTTAGTTCGCAGCTTCACCACAGGCGCCGCTGCAAACATGATTTTTTTTTAAATGATAAGATAGAGAGTTAGTGTCTTTGACAAAGTTGTAGATAATTTTAATACAAACAACATTGTTGAACACATCAAACTTCTATCTGATCACTGTGCCGAGGTACGTGTTTTTTAAAATGGCGGGCCATGGAAACTAGTTTTTTGTGATTTTTTAATAAATGTGCAGTTTTAGGTCAAAATAATGTTCTACAAAGTTGTGCAAATAATCAAAATATAAATTTTCTCTGTACTCACCTTACGTCTAAAACCTTTATGGGAGAAGTTATAGTAGTTTTATTGTGAAAAATATACGTTTTTCATAGCCCTTTAGCTGGCGGGGATGCAAGTGGATGCACATGAAACCTCATAGGGTTCAAAATATAGGATGTATTATAGCATATTATGTTGGTTTCATGTGTATCCATGATTATCCCCAAGGGTGAACCTGTGTTCTATGAAGTAGCGAATATACCATTAAAACTATCATAAATGCTAATTTACCCAATTGAGAACCCTATTATCGTGAAGAAACTGATCGACGGTAGCAGCATCTTTCTTTCCATCCTCCCTTAGTTTCATTTGAGTAGCGTAAGTTCATCCGCTTGGTACTGTGCTCTCAACTCAGCTGTTTTTCAGCGCTTGAGAATTTCACTACTTTATTCGAAGAACAGTGGTTTTCTGCCACACTTGCCTTTCGAAGATTTAGTTGGAATTAAATTTATAATATTAGGTTGCAATATGAACGGACTATTGAAGTATTCAGTCTGGCAGATACGGTGATCATTTCGGTAAAGTTTAAGCCAAAGTTTTTGGAAGTGCTTGCACAGAGAGAAACAGAACTACGAACTTCTGTAGCAACCTCTTCCATACTATCCGGCTGGAATCCGTAATACGAAAAAACTTTCTCACATACCAAATTCAATTTGTCTTTCTGTTCTCCATCGCAGTTTTTCCATATTAAATAGAGCTTTTTTTATCAATCCCAATCGCAATATTTATAAGAGAAGCATACATTTCTCAACTCAACAAATTCTCTGTACCAGTAATATTGCGCATTGCGCACTGCATAAGTGCGTAAATGCTAATAAAAGTACGCTTTTAGGGAAAAAGCGCTAGGAAGACTCCAAGACGACTCATCGTCAAAACCCATTTTTATAAGCGATTCCGCACTTATGATGAGACCAGTTAGAAATGTAAAATACAATATAAACACATTATACATGTGAGGACTGAAATTAAGACAACTTTTTTGATTTTTCATTACCTGTTATGTCAGCCATTTTCTGTACTTGAAACGCACTTTTATCAACACACGGTTTGCACGGTTTGCACTTTTTCACCACATGATTCGCGATCCACAATCCACAGAGAAGTAAACTTTCTCGGCTGTAGAAAAAAAAACATTTGACAGGTGCGTATGTGTGTGTGTTTGTGTCAGTGCAAGTGCATGGATAGAAGTAAGAGAGGATGAAGTGAGGGGTGAAAGGATTTCTTTAAAATGTGTGTGTGTGTGTGAAATATATTGAATTTTTAAGAGTATTGTCATAAGAGCGCGTGGGCCCTGGTATCTGCGCAACTCAATAGCAACAGTTATTCATAAAATTATAAAAATATACAAAACATACAAGTTTTTACATGATAATGGGGTTCTCAATTGGGAAAATAAGCATTTATGATAGTTTTAATGGTATATTCGCTACTTCATAGAACACAGGTTCACCCTTGGGGATAATCATGGATACACATGAAACCAACATAATATGCTATAATACATCCTATATTTTGAACCCTATGAGGTTTCATGTGCATCCACTTGCATCCCCGCCAGCTAAAGGGCTATGAAAAACGTATATTTTTCACAATAAAACTACTATAACTTCTCCCATAAAGGTTTTAGACGTAAGGTGAGTACAGAGAAAATTTATATTTTGATTATTTGCACAACTTTGTAGAACATTATTTTGACCTAAAAATGCACATTTATTAAAAAATCACAAAAAACTAGTTTCCATGGCCCGCCATTTTAAAAAACACGTACCTCGGCACAGTGATCAGATAGAAGTTTGATGTGTTCAACAATGTTGTTTGTATTAAAATTATCTACAACTTTGTCAAAGACACTAACTCTCTATCTCATCATTTAAAAAAAATCAAGTTTGCAGCGGCGCCTGTGGTGAAGCTGCGAACTAAGATTTTTCACTTGTAAATGCGTTATATTTTTTTGAAAATTTTCATCTGAAGACACCAAAATGTTACAAACACGTTTTTTCGAGTTATTGTAAAAAGTTCATGTTTTTGGCGTTTCGTCCCACAGTGCAGCGCTTGGCGCTGTTTTGTACGGGCTGGTTCTATGATTTTCATCTGACCAGAGTCCCTTTGTAGTAAATAAATTTGACAACATCCAATATAAGAAGTTGGCGTCTCCAAAAGTTATGTTTTGCCGTTAGTAACTAACGGTCCAGAAGTCTAATAAATCGGGCAAAATCTTTGGTTTAAGCAGAAATTTCTGTCCACTCCTCGGTTTGTGATAAGAAAGATATTGCCAATTTTCAATCATTGTAATCACGTGCTTCATGCAACAACAAAAAACATGATTAGTAAAATCTCTTCTCTTAGTTGGTGAACGGTTACACTGGGAACATAGGATAAAATGTTTTCCTGAAACTGGGTCTCCCGTATTTTTGTGAAATCATTATTCATTTTTCTATGCTAACAGTTAATTTATTACGCGGGACTTTTTTCTGTTTGTCTACAATGCATTACCACGCATAAAAATTCAATTTACCCAAATTTAGGTCATTGTAGGAGTAATATGTCTGCTTAACCAGTGAAATCATGCCAGCTAAAAAAATTGAGGAAACGAGAATCTCACTCAAGTATATAACTATTAATTGATTAATTAAGTCTTAACTGCTTCAAAATAATTTCATCACCATAATGCCAACATGAATATTTCGCTGAACTATGATGTTTATGATACAAAAGGACTGTGTCGTTAACTATGAGTACACCTAAAAATTGCTGTATAAAAATATGTTTTATTTATTTTGCAACTCAAATTCATTTTTATTGTTTATTGACGATCAAAAAGGCCATTGCATCAGTATTGATTTAATTTTTTGTAGATCTGGCCAGCTCTCGTACCTTCTTCTATACCTCATGAGGTTTTGCACAACCGTTCCGTCGATGGGCTTGCTTACGTTTGCCCAGTATTTTATGAATTTGATGATGCCTTCTTTCGCAGCTCTCCTTTCATCATAGCCCAAAATTTTGCAAGGGGCTTTATTTGTGGACAATTTGGAGGATTCATCGCCTTTTCCACAAATTGGACATTGTTCTCTTCATTCCAGTCCAATGTGGGTCGCGCATAAAGGCAGGATGCCAAATCAGGCCAAAACGGATTAGTGGCAGAATTCGTTTCTGCAGGCATTCCTCCCGGTACATATCGGTGTTCATATTTGCGGTAGTGAAAAAGGATTCGATTTCATACCGCACTGGCAAGATGCTTGCCAAATCAACACCTTTTTATCAAATTTTTCGCAAAAATCGGTTTCTCCGAATTTGGGGCATCCGTTCCACGCTTCACGGTGTAAAACTGTGCCCTGGAAGTGCCTTGTAGTCCAATTTGAGGTACGTCTTGTCATCCGTGATAATGCACATGTCAATTTTGATCAAAAAGTCTATTGCCGCAAGTCTACCGATCAACAAGGGCCGCGAAACTGGCAAACCGGTACCTGAACCACGGTGATTGGAAAGGCTGAGCGACGACCGTGTTGTCAGAACAGAAGCCTGCATCAAGAAGAAAGCACATTTATTTGCTCAGTTTATTTGTTTGTTAAATCTAACCCTTTAAAAATAGCGTTGAACTGAATAGAAGCACTTAATTGTAAGTCTTTTAGCAACTGTCCTTGATCATATAAGCCTAAATTGCTCCTTTTTTAAAGCTTTGCAACTTTGAAATAAATTGCTATTAAAAATTAGTACCGAGGGTTTATTGCCAACAACAGCTTCTGAGCCCAAGTTTTCACGCCTGAATTTGGTTGCGTTTCGGACATTTTTGTTTCCGGTACGTCTTCAGGGAATTTGGACCGTTCGACCATTCCATTCATCGTTCCACACTTTTTTGCGCAATCTCTGATGGATACCCCCATTTTTCCTTCAAAAACTTTGCAAACTTGTTTGCTCAAATTTGATTTAACGCACCTGTTTCTATATCACGGCCGGGTAACATGTGTAACATAAGTCCTGGGAATACTTTCAGGCGTTTATTTGACAGCATTAACAAACACACAGATGTCAACCAATGTACTTGTCACGTTCATCTGTGTTCCTACTGAACTGTCATACTCAAATTGCGCAGTAGTTTCCATTAAAAATGTCGTACAAGCTGGATTCACGAGCACAAGTCGCCGACCTTTTTGGACGGCTTAGTACAAGTGAAATTTTGAGCGTGTTCAAAGACGAGCCAATATCAAAATCAACAATATACCGTGTTTTGAAAGATAGTCGTGATGGTAACGAACCGGAAAATAAAAAGAAAAGTGGTCGCCCAACAAAATTGAGTGCCAGAACAACGAAAAAAAAAGCTTCGTGCTTTTGACAGTTGCGCGTGTCATTAATTACGAATGTATCTTCATAAAAGAACAAATCAGTTTCGTTGCATTTCTCGAATGCAACAACGAATGGATTTGTGAGTATTACCTTTGATTTCGTAATATAAATTAAAATTAACTTTCAGTGTACTGTTTATTGAACCTGCCTGCATGATTTGCTTTCCTAGATAAGCATTCCGCATGATCGAATTCCGCTGTTCCGGAGATATTGCTCTGCGAAATATGAAGATAAATACAAAAACAAAACCTAATTTTAACTTGCCGTCAGTTTACAAGACAAATCATCCACAACATTGTGATAAGAGTGATTTTGAAACGTGAACCTACAAATACATTTGCTCGTGTGAGCTATATCATTTTTTTTATTGTAAGAGAGAGTACTTCATTTGAGTTAATAGCACTTTGTAGACATACATTCTGGCACTTGCCAAGCCGTAAAAATTCTCATAAAAGCACTGCCTCTTCTACATTCGACTGGGAAATGCCAGCTAAAATAATTAAGTAATCAAAACTCATTTTTTTTCAGAAAAAAGTGCGTACTACCACACTTTCTCCAAACAATCCACCATCTTCGCTGAAAAATAACAGTGAATTGGACCGACAATGGAAGTCTTATGCGATCCTGTGGGAGTGTTATTTTTTTGTGTGACTTTGCAACGATGTCACTTGGGACGGATAAACTTGTGCCCTTTTATGTCGTTGGCGCCTACGCATCCATTTCCGGAGGCTACTTCTGGAATGGGGAAGGGTCTGGCTGCAGTATTTTTAATATTCATTCCTTGAGCGAAGTGGCCCTACGCATTTTCTGGAATTTCGGGGTATAAGGAACTTGCACAATGATTTAATTAGCGCAGGATGGTGATTTCTGGCGGGACCTTGGATAAGTAATGGAACGGTATTAAAATCTCCCTGCTGGTCAATTAATCTCAACTGAAATATAAAAAATACAAAGAGTCGAAAAAAGAAGAATGTCTAGATTTTCATGGAAAAGTATCAAGTTCTTAAGAAAATATTTGATTTGGTTCGAAGAAAATTTTGATTTATATCGCTGAATTTAACTACTCTATTCCTTTTTTCATTGTGTTTGATTTGAGGTTTATGATTTTGTTGATGGAAGTTTCGAATTTATTTATAATTGCAATTTTAAGTTTGTTTCTATCGCTAATCGCTTATTAAAAATCATAGAATTAAGTTATAAGAGTTAGAGTTTCTCAATCTTCGTTCCAATTTCTGAATTGCTTCCACCTCCATTTATCTACTGAAAAAAAACATTCATGTGAAATCTCTGTTTTATGAGTCGTTTATGACAAAGCCATTATTAATTAAGTTTAAAAATTCATGAAACTGTGTGCATTTTCATGATCATTTAATATAGACCTTAAAGCAGATTTCTCATTTCAAATCGAGACTCAAAGGAACGGCTTGTTGTGAATCATGTAGAACTCACAGGCATCTCTTGAGAGCACATGCAACTTGATTTGCCGTGGAAAACAAATTTGTAGATCACTGCTGATTTCACATGGTATCATGGTTACACACAAAATTCATATCGTTGATTCAATAATCTACCCTTTTTCTCATACAAACTCCAAACATGTGCGCCAAACGGCCCAATGCATAATCTAAGAACAATTGCGGCAAAGTCTCCTCAGCAACGATAACCACACACCGGGCTTTGGCGCAACAAAACCCATCCCTGATCTAGCTTCCATCGTATGGCTTAGACGGTCTTCCGTGGAACAATAATCTTTCGCCGGTCCCGGTCAAACTCCCCGGGTCACTCCCCTCGCGCCGAAACCAGCCGAAAGTAAACGAAAAAATAACACTAAGGAAACAATGTTTCATATCGCGGAAAGCTGAAAAAGCCAGAAATGCGAGGAAATTATTTTTTCATTAACTTGGTCAAAATGTAGCGGGTGGAACTACAGTAATCGCTCGAGTAGCGCGGAAACATCTGCTGCAATCCAGCTCATTCGGGAATCGGGGGTTCGCATCCACCGGATTATTCGGGCGCCTCATTTACTCCATCCTTTCGAGGTGGGTTCACGCAACTGAATAAATTTCAATCCATTGTCGGTCCAACCGGAGGATTCCGGGGGTCGGTCCGGCCTTTTGTACGTTATGTTAGTTGATGTTTCATCTTGTTTTCCGTTCCTCAGATTAAAAAAAAAACCTTATCCCGGTCCGAAAGTAGAATACTAATCTTTATTCTTGTGGCTGTTTGCTTTCAGGCATCCGTCGGTTTCATCTGCCAAACGCTCCGGAGGGGACGGACATTTCTGTGTTGCTCTTAGCGGGTGAGTATTATGCGGGTATAATGAAGCTGCCAAAACCGAAAAATTCACGCGATGAGTTATGAAGCTGAAAATGGTTTCTGACGTTCTTCGGGATTTACGATGGTTCTGTTTGGCCGATTAATTATTTCAATTGAACCTTTCCGAGGAAGCGAAAATATTTGCTCAAACTGATAAAGTTGCCATACGTCTCTTGCCGAAGTGGTGACATCATTAAATCAATCCGAACTCAAACCAAACCTAACCTAGTAATCACCATCATCTTCGTCGGTGGAACTTTCTCCGACTACCGTTCGGCTTTTGCTCGGCTAAGTTTTCCATATTACAGATAATTTATTCAATTATTCATCCCTCTGCCAAGGCTGGCAGAGAAAAGCTGTTCCGCACACAAGTTGCAAAACTACATCGGTTTTCCATCTCGCCCTCCACCTCCGAACGGTTTCCTGGCATCTTTCCGATGGTCGGGATGGTCGCAAAAATCGATCCGTCATCATGACCGACCATTTTGTTACCCTTCACACAGCCTTAAGTACCTTCCAATTCAACAGGGCCGGCCACCACCTCCCACCCCCACCAGGCGAGGATTATATCGTCACATTATTGAACAAGGCGAGCAACAAATTTGGTTTCCCTCGAAGAAACTGAATCACTGCATGCGAATTACAAGACCGGTTCTGGCAACAAAGACGCCGCAGCCCATTCGGCTAAAATCTGTGAATTATTAGCATAAATTATCATCGTGTGGCGCAAGGCGAATTCTTCGGGATGTCGACTAAGTGATTAAATTTTCCGCCCGAACCAATCATTGGTCGGTTCTTTCCATCTAGCATTAACTAGAGGGCGGGTTTTCTGTTTGTTTGTTGATTCTGGATTCACAAAATTAATGATCTCAATTCATCGGGACTTTTGAAAAGATTCTCCTGATAAGGCATCGGTGGTGAGGATTAGGTAGTCATTGGTTGTTTAAATTTTGGTTGTTGTTGTTAAATGAATCAGGTCAAAAGTGGTAATGTGGTTATTATTTTAATCCTTAATAATTGTGAATTGTCATCTTTTCTGAGCGTATTGTAAAAAAAACAATTGCAACCAGCAGTGAATACTGATAATCAAGGACACTGATTCTCACGATTCTTGACCGACGAACTTCTCACCAATATTTAACGCCACCTTAGTAGGCTCTTCCATCGTCATGTGTAAGCAACGGTGCTCAAAGAATGAATAGCTCTGTTTATGGTTATTCATTTCTCTTCTGCGATTTCTCATTCCCTTGAATATGATTTCGATGTATTCGACAACACTTCTAGGATTTTTTTTCAAAAGGGCTAATTTAACAATGAGAGGCTCTCTCCTCTCTCACTCTCTTTCATTTATTACAGCGCCATTATAAATCTTTTGAGGGATTCTTTAGTAAAGATAGAAACACAACAGTGCTGGCTACCATACTCTACAAAAAGTTGAATGAAAATCGTAAAGCTGAATGGAATATGAATGAAAGAGAAAGTAATCAAAATGAGTCTCTCAATTGCAGATTCGCCCTAATGAAAAAAAAAACCCTAGACTTCTACTCTGAGCCACAAAGCAAACGAATGATATAAAGCAATGCAAAGATGTGTAGTAGGGTTCCAATCCACTGTTTTGGATTTTAGTTTTAATGTTGAAAAGTTGTGACTCCTCGAAACAAGTCGTCATGCAAAATTTGAGCTCAATCAAACTTTGTTGAGTAGACCCCCAAAACGGTCAAACTTGACTTTTTGGACCCATGAAAAATGTCTCAAGGGGATGGAATGTTGATGGGGCGATTGGAAATTTCAGAAATCGATTGTGAATCCTAGAGGGTTTGAGCTGTTTAGTGGAATACTTGTAACTATAAATTATAAGAAAAATTAGTAATCTCCATTTAATTCCAACTACCTTTGCTTATCTTCGACAGATACGCGTATTTCGTCTACAATGTGCAGACTTCTTCAGTGTCTCGTACTAATAACTCGACTGAAAGAAAACCTTCGCCACCTGCCGTATATATACTATTTTCTAAATACAAAACGTTTACCTATCATTATGTTGTTTATACCTATCTTATTATTAGTTTGTTTATACCTATCCGGAGTCAAAAACAAGTGTACTTAATATCTAACTCGCTTCTTTCTCATCTAAAGGGCGATACGGTCAAAATTTGGTCAATATCAACTTGACGTATTTCTTTCAATTTTGCATTTAAAAACCTGAACACCCCTCATTTTGAAGGTGTGTGTGTAGAATGTTGTTCTTATTTTGATTTTGGAATTCACTCTTCAGTTGTCAAAATGCCGTCCAAGCAAGAAGAGCAGCGTATCAAAATTTTGCTCGCGCATCGCGAAAATCCGAGCTACTCGCACGCAAAGTTGGCAAAATCGCTAAAAGTTGCCAAATCAACCGTTACAAATGTAATTAAAGTGTTTGGGAACGTTTGTCGACAGCCAGGAAGTCTGGATCGGGGGAAATCGAAAACCGGAAGCCGCTGAGACGACAAAGAGAGTTGCCGGTAGTTTCAAGCGAAACCCTAACCCATCTCTCCGAGATGCCGCAAATAAGCTGGATGTATCGTCTACAACCGTGCATCGAGCCAAAAACGAGCCGGACTATCGACTTACAAGAAGGTAGTGACTCCAAATCGCGATGATAAACAAAATACGACGGCCAAAGCGCGATCCCGGAGGTTGTACACGACGATGCTGACGAAGTTTGACTGCGTGGTAATGGACGACGAAACCTACGTCAAAGCCGACTACAAGCAGCTTCCGGGACAGGAGTTTTATACGGCAAAAGGAAGGGGAAAGGTAGCAGATATTTTCAAGCACACGAAACTGTCAAAGTTCGCAAAGAAATATCTGGTATGGCAAGCCATCTGTACCTGTGGCTTGAAAAACAGCATTTTCATAGCTTCGGGACTGTCAACCAAGAAATTTACGTGAAAGAGTGTTTGAATAAACGTCTGCTGCCTTTCCTGAAGAAACACGGTTGTTCCGTACTGTTTTGGCCGGATTTGGCATCTTGCCATTACGGTAAAAAGGCCATGGAGTGGTACGCCGCCAACAACGTGCAGGTGGTTCCCAAGTGACAAGAATCCTCCCAACACGCCAGAGCTCCGCCCAATTGAGAAATACTGGGCTATTGTCAAGCGGAACCTAAAGAAGACCAAAAATTGCTATAGGACGAGCAGCAGTTCAAGGCAAACTGGCTTTCTGCGGCGAAGAAGGTGGACAAGGTGGCTGTACAAAATCTGATGGCAGGGTCAAGCGTAAGGCCCGGCAATTCGGATTTGGAAAAGCGGAAGCCTAACTGAATATTTTTCCTGAATTTTATACTAATTGAACTTGAAAAAGAAATTTAATTTGATTTTTTAAATAAACGATTTCACCGATTTACACGCGTTTTCCCTTGACCAAATTTTGACCGTATCACCCTTTATACCTAACATACTTATTGTGTAGCAGCGGGTGCTCCGCTTCGTCGGGTTTGATGTCGTTTGGGTAGTAAGTTGAAGAGCCATGTGTAACCGTTGCCTTGGTCTTTGTTTAGTAGATTTGTGTTCTGTTGTTTGTTTATTTCTAAGCTTTCTGCGACGTCTAATTTCCAGGGTGTAGATGTAGTCCGTAATATTGTGATGTCATTCGTCGTTATGTCGTGATTTTCCGTGAAGCTGTGTTCTGCGACTGTCGATTTGAAGTTATGTGAAATTCCTTTGACGTTTTCTGTTTGACGGTCTAAGTCACCTCCGCTGGATGCTCTTTGAACCTTGTTGCCACCTTGCTCTCTTTGTTTGACCTACATATATTTTGCTGCAGTGTTTACACTTGATTCTGTATACCCCTGCTCTGCCTAATGTGTCTACTGAGTCTTTGGTGGAGCCTAACATCGATGCTAATTGGTTGTGCCTACTAGAAAAACTAAGTCTAAGCAAATTCCCAAGTCGTGGTTTAAGCTTGTGTAATGTCTTATCGAAGGGGCGGATACACGTTTTAGGGGTTCAGGTGAGTCTGAGAGGGTTGTTAGTGATTTCCTATGAAGATGTTTTTTCTTTTTGTTGATGATCGCTTGAATTGTCCTCTTTTCGTACCCATTGAGTCTGGCAGTTTTGAAGATATATGCTAATTCTTTGGCTTTTCCAGTTTTATTGAGAGGAAGGGTCAACATCCGGTGGATCATGTGGTGGAAAGTGGCCATTTTGTGCTGAAAAGAGTGGTTTGAAGTGTATGGGATGACTCTTTGGGTGTTTGTGGGTTTTCTGAAGATTTCAAACTCTAGAGGAGATGGCGACAATAGTTCTCTCTTTACTAGAAGGTCGAGGAATGCCAGTTTTCCATCCTTTTCTATTTCATGGGTGAACTTAATGTCTTTGTGGAGATTGTTGATTTCTTGAAGAATTAGGAGAGATCGTCTTGTTTTACTACGGCGAAGATGTCGTCGACGTATCTCCACCAACGAGTTGGGAGTAATCCTTTCGCTTTTAGGATTGTCTCCAAATTCGCCATAAAGAGTTCACAGAGGAATGGGGATAGAGGATTTCCCATAGGGGCTCCTTTTAATTGTTTATAGAATGATCCTCTGAAAGTGAACTAGTTCGCTTCCATGCAAAGTCGAGTCAGCTTAAGGTACATCCACACCTTTTGCTTCCATGTTGTGTCATCCTCCTGTTTCAAAAGCCAATCTTCTAGAAGGTTAATTGCGTCCTTGATCGGTACGCTAGGGAAAAGGGCCGTGACGTCGAAAGATACCATTACTTCATTGTCATTTATATGACCTGATGACTGTAGCTGTTGTACAAATTCTTGGGAGTTGCGAACTGAGCTTGTTGGGAATTGCTCGGAGATATCTTGAAATTCTTTTACTAGCCATTTTGCTAGCTTATGGGCTGGAGATCCTACAGATGAAACAATCTCCCTCATTTCGTTTCCGGGTTTGTGGACTTTTGGAAGGCCTTTAATTCTGGGGAGGATGGGTTTGGTTCGCGAAGGCGGACTGCTGCATCCCTAATACTGCTTTACACTCCTTTAGTGTTTTGTCCACGTGTTTCACCATGTTTGGTAGGAGGTCTACCCGAAGCTGCCTATAGGGACCATTATTGATCTTAGAAGCCATTTGCTTGTCGTAGTCCTCCTTATCCATGATGACGACTCTGTTGCCTTTGTCGCTTTTAGGTAATAAACAGGTTTCGACTTTAACTCCTTAACGATGCGAATTTCCTTCTCGTTGTTGTGTTTTTGTTTCTGTCCGTCCTTAATAATGTTCGAAGTGATAGTCCCGGCGGTGTTTTGTAAAGATGTCGGAAGAGTGTTTGAAATTGCTGTCTCCACGTCGATGATGATCTGTTCCACGTCGGGCTTGGTTGTAACCGCGTATCCTAATCCTTTGTTGAGATGAGTCAGTTGTTCTTCCGTGAATGCGGTCGTCGATCGGTTGACAACCAGTCCCTCAATGGAGTGGACCACCGGTGTCGTGTTGATGGTGGGTGTAAGTGTCGCTTGTTGCTTGGTGTGATGTGTGGTCCGAGTCTGTTGGGATTCTATTCTCAGCTTGTTGAGTTTCCTATCGAGAACCGTTCGTTTCCTATTTGATTCGCATTCCTCTGCTACCTTGACTCGGGATAAGAACTCCTGGAATTTTACGGGATACTCCTTGGCTAACTTCAGGTGCAGAGAATAGCACTCCAAAGTTTTCCGGTCCAGTTTGTTGAATAGTCGTTTGATGCTGTCTTTGATGAGTTCTGCTTCCATTTTCCTGACGATATTGGCGGGTGTCGATGTTCGTATTTTAATCCTATGACTTACTGGTACAACTTTAAATTTTAAGCATTTCTTCAGAAATGCTACGTCCTTCCTAAGTGCGGCGATGGTTTTCTTTAATCCGATGAATTTGTTGGGCTCTGACGGCTGGGTTGCCATTATGTATCCTAGAGGCTTTTTGACTTGAATGTTGTGAAATCAACTGCTGAGATATGCCTGGCAATCATATTGAAACATAGGACCAGTTAGTAGAGTCGAGTCGACCGTAACTTTGCTCGACAAGTCTATTTGCTATTACAGATGTCGAGATTGACGAAATTTTTTCAAGTTGGTCGACTCATCATTTAAGTACATATGTATTTTGGATTTGGAAATTCACCATTAATTTTTTTTTTCTTTCAGCCTTTTGCGGGTTCGGCACTAATTCACCATTAAGTTAAGTGATTTATGAAATAATTCTTAGAAGTATAGAAAGAATCTACCAAGAATTTGAAACCCATCCTAGAAATTTCAAATGGAGACTTTCCAGAGCTAGGAGGAAGGTTTCCCGATGTTTCAGAATAGACTTCCTTGAAAAACAACTTCTCCGAAGGTCAAGCAAAGACTTCTCAGAAGTTAAGGGAGCAATTCAAAGTAGTTCAAGCTGAAATGTCCCAAAAACTTCAGAACCAACCATCCCCGAAGTTCAAGATCATACTTCCCAAAAATACAGGAGAGAACTTCCCCGAAAATCAGACTTCTCAGAACTTCAGGAAGAAGTTTAGGGAAGAGAGCTTCTGGAAAGTTTGAATCTTTTCAGATGGTTTGGAGTTCTTGCTAGAAATTCAAGATGGGAGTTTTCAAAATCTGAGTAAAAAAACTTCCCCGAATGTCAGGAAGAAATTAACCAGGAATGGTACTTCCTTTATTTTCCGTTTATTTAAAAATATTAAGGAACAGTCATCCACAAGCCTCAAGATGAAACGTCCTCAAAGTTCAGTCCCAGAAGTTTCGGAAGAAACATCCCAAAAGACCAATTGGAACTTTCTAGACGGGCTAGAGAGCATTCCTAAGCACTTTAGAGACCATTTCAGAATTTTAAAATGAGGATTTTTCTAAGTTCAGGAAGAAACTTCTTCAAAGAACAGAAAGAAGTTTTCCTAAGGCATTGGGTTTTCTTCCAAGTAGTTTAAGCATGAATTTCTCAACAGTTCAGGAGAAAACTTTCATCCAGAAGAAACTCTTAGAACTTCAGGAAACTCACAACAAATATATTTTTTTTAAATTTGGAACAGGACTTTCCCAAAGTTTCAATAAAATTTTCCTCAAAGGATGGGACTTATCAAAAATTTACAAAAAAAAAATAGCTCTGGTGAAACCTTCTCCAAATCTCAGGAGTTAATTTACCAGAGAGGGTACAATCTGTTAGTCCAAACGAATATTTTTTTTCTTAAAAATTGGAAGGCACTCCTGTGAAGTTCACGAATGGGATGCCTAGAATTTCCGAAGGAAACTTAACAAAAGTTTAATTGGAACTTCTCAAAAGTGCTAGAAAGCTTTCTTGAAAATCAGAATCGAACATTCCAGAAGCTCAGGATGAGGCTTTCAAAGTTCGGGAATTGCCGGAAGTAAAGCAAGATCTTCATTGTAGTAAAACCAGAAATTCTAACAAATTCAGGAAAAACTTATCCGAGGTTCAGAAGAGAACTTCTCAGAAGTTGAGGGAAAAAACATCCGACACACAAATTTTCCATGAAATTCGGGAGCGAGCTTTTATATAGTTTTCAATAGAAAATTTCTCGCAGTTCAGGATGGGACTTATTTGAAGTTAAGAAAGTAACTTGACTCAGAAAAAAACCTACCTGTTTCTGGAAGGTGAGGTTGGGTTGTAAGATGTGAATTTCCAAGAAAATCAAGAGTGACTGCTAAGAAGATCATGAAAATACTTGCCTAAAATTCAGGAGGAAACTTCCCAAAATTTTATAAAAGAGCTTTGCAGGCAAGATCAGGATGAAGCTTCTCTGAAATTCAAGAGGCAATCACTGACGAACCGACGAAGCAGTATAATCCAAAATGATTCATATGACCATAATGAAATTCTTTGCTCATGACACCATATTAAAATATGGTAAACACCGGAATCCCAACCGTTCGCAGCGTACTATGAGCATGAGCATGAGCATGATTGACCGCCCGAGGTTGCTACTCCGTTCTTGCCAGATCAGCTGTATTTACACAAAGAACCAACAGATGATGCTTGGGACTAACATACATCTTCAATGTGTAAAAACTGGTGATCCCAAACTAAGGCAATACCGGCGCCGACCTCGTCCGAATGCAGGTCAAGTAAGGAAAGGGTAGGAATATGTTGACGTGATACTCGCGTTATTGGAAGCCACGGAATCCACTGCACTTTGACGAGAAATCACTGGGATTTTGGATAACAGGATTGGGTAGCAGCAGGGTTCGTTTTGGTTAACAATAAGCTTATGTGCCTGATCGTATACTACCGTTCAAATGCCCTCCGTTCGATTTCAATCTTGTATTCTTTCAATTTTCAAAGCCTGCCGTTACTCTATACGGAACCATCAATACACTTTCTCTGAATGTCTATTTGTTCTAGCAATAAAATTACGCTCCTAGCGCTTTGCATGGAGATGAGAAATTATCTGCTTCTGCTAACTTCATTAACAATAAGCTGTCAAGTTAAATATTTGAAAATAACGAGTGATTTCCGATTTGAACCGATTTAATCCAACAGTAAGGATCCTATGGGGTTATTTCACAGAGTGTGATAGTGGTATTTCATTAGGAAAACAAGGCAATTCATCTCAATGCCTGAGAGCTAACTTGGACAGATCTACACCAATAGTGCGGATGCCGCTGAATCATCTACAAAATGGGACGGTGGTTTATTTGCGAACCAAGACTTCCCATGCTCACTCGATCACTCGCGCAACGAACAATAGGCAACCGAAACAATAGACAAAATGTTACGACCGATAACAAAATATTATGGAACAACGTATCGACTCAACTGATTCAACCAATTCAACCGCTTCAACTGATGGTCGACCAAAGGACATATAGATACAATGGGTAACAATTACCTGTGTTGCTCCACGTCCTTCAGAGCACTTACTACCTCACGAGTCGCCTGTACCCAACTCCACAGGTATCCGTCAAGCCTCTGGTACATCAATTCATCTCCATGCCCGACCGAAGCACCACTACTTAAAAAGTTTTAAAAAAAGGGAGATATAAGATTTTGAAATTTGGTAGAAATAAATGATTTGTCGCCTGAAAAGAAACAAAATTAGGAACAAACATATGTAAAATCCTTGTAGTCCCACGGATGTTCGAAAAGTATAACAATTTCTATGAAAAGATTGTTGCGGGGCGTCGATGGTTGATTAAAACTATGTGTTGGGCACCATTGGCTGAAATGAGTATTGAATGAAAATAGTGAGAACATTTTATTGAATAAACGACCACAATACTCAGTTGTTTATTAAGCTGAAGCTCATTAGAGCTATATCTGATGAGCTTAGCCGATGAATCAACCCTCTCAAATTTATCGCTAAATCGCTATTATTACACATTTACAATCTCACAATCCCAACCATTCGCAGCATACAATGAGGACTCAAACTCACGTAGGAATTACAATTATTTGGTTTCCATCCCACCTCTTTTGAAAGATTTGATCGGTGATAAAAAAATCTCAGAAGCTTAGCAGAAAAGTATAAAAAAATTCATGTTTACCAATATATTAAAGAAGTTTTCAAGAATTTCTTCCAAAGTTTAGACAATCCTCCAAAACTTAAATACAACCATTCTAAACAATTCCCACTGAGAGTACTAAAACCTTGCAATAAATCTTGAATGCTTTACCAGAAGCTAAGGGAAGCAAACTTAGAGCTACAAATTTTGAAGTGAGATTGATCACAAATTATTTCTACAGGAAACTTTAAGTGTTAAATGTTAAAATAAATATTGCTGTCAATAGCTTCAGTTTTGTAACGCTTGAAACATTTAGGGATAAGTAGATTATAACTTCGGCTGTTAATTATCTTTGAAAAATATATTGGCTCTTGCCCACATATGAAGCATAATAACTTCCTCGAAAAATAGTTCAAATCGCAATTTTGAACAGCGTCTCAAAGAGGTCTTCTGAATGACAAAAACATAAGTGTAATTCACAAAAAAGAGTGAAAAATGCCGAAACTTATTTTTGTACTGTCAATTGATAAAAGCCTTAATTAAAAAGACTGTTTCAGAAATATATAAACAAACTTTTTCTCAAATAAAAGACACCACGCTGTGTTTTTTTATTATTTTATTCTCAAACATAGCAAATAACAATGTTATCTTTCCATCTTCATTTCAATTTGCTTGATTTTCCGTAGGGTAGGCGAGTTCTCTAACTTTTCTCTTAAAACTACTCATAAACTTCAGCAGAGTGCTTTCCCTAGCATTTTCACCACTTTTGGCCAATATTTCTTAAATTTTTCAACACTATCCGCTGGTTTCATATGTATTCTCAGCTTCAGCGTTCGTCAAAGCCCAGATAATTTTCGATAGGGGCGAGTCTCTGGACAGTTTGGTGGATTCATCTCCTCTGGTACAAATACGATATTGTTTCTTTTTTATCACTCTAGCGCATATTTAGAGTTAAGGCAGGCAGCAAGACTAAGCTAAGGGTCCAATATTTGCTCAGTCGGTAAAGGCGCAGCTACAAAGCAACGCCATGCTGGAGGCGGCTGGATTCAGTTTCTGGTCTGGTCTAGACATTTTTCGTTGAGTAAACTTCCCGACTCCATGGGCATAGGGTTTGATTGTATTTACCAAACAATCACACTAATGCACAAAATTGTTCCTGGCATCAAAAGCTCTTAATTAATAACTGTGAAAATACATTTAGAGCACTAAGTAGAGAACAAGCAATATGCGAGATGTGAAAGCAATAACCTGGAAAAGCTTAAAAAGAAGCAGGAAGCAAGATCAGGCCATAAAATTGTAGGCTAGCTATGCAGTTTGATCAAGAGTAGCATTGATCAAGAGACAACCCTTTACGTTGTTGATGAACAGATCATTAGGCGCTTTGATCTGAATGATCCTGTTCTGATTACTGGAGGCTGCACACTTCGAAGGCAAACTCGGATTATTAAACAATATCCATTTTTTTTAAAGTCGGCAAATGCATGTCGTAAGGTGAGGACAGCAATCATTGTTTAGGACATCAAGGTGGAAGAATCGGATGACTTGGAAACTTGTTGGAGAAAACTACTGTTTCAAATGAGCAGACGGAAGGCTGGCTTTTCTCATGCTAAGAAAGTTCATTACGAATATTTTAATAATTCCGCATACTTCGGCAGAGCTAGTGCTTTTTGTCTCGCAATACGAGAACAATCGAGTTAATACACCATAGATGCCATCCTACGATCCAAGCGTTACATGAAAGGGAAAAAAGGAGTTGATCAGCTAACATTAACATCAGAACTGAAACCTCAATTCAATCCTGAAACATTTAGTAATCAAAACAAACACCTTATGATTCATTATCACGCCAATCCTGTCAGAAAAGCTCAAGTGCAATGATCGACTCTCCCGGAAACATGAATCCCTATTCTGATACTGAACGGTTTTTCTGTAGTGTGATGTACACACTACAATATTATTAACGGATTTTGTTAAAACTTTAAAGTTATCTGCATGGAAAATTCACCGAATTTTTTAAATGTTTACCGAAATCCGTTAAATCGGACTATCGAACGTGTAGCTGTTGAAAATTTCATTAAATTTTTTACAGATTTCTGTAAAATAATCTAAGTGCGTACGGTTTGTTCGCGACAAAATCTGGACAGATTAAATTTGGAATCAAATCAAATTTGCTATTAGTTCAATTCAAGATGCAACTTTTACTGATTTAATTGTGCATTTATTAGTCTTTTTGAATTGAATACAGTTACTTAAAAAGGCTGCATGAAGAAACTACGAACTTTTGAGTTTACTTCAATCGTTAGGGTCTGTGGCAGACTTTTCTGCAACCGATTTTGCTGCTTTGTTCAAGATTTTCGATTTTTTGTATAGATGTAGCTTGTTGGTTATGTTGACAGAGTTCTCGTTCTTGAGAACCCAATATCGTTCGATAGGTCGTAACTCCGGGCAGTGAGGTGGATTCACCTCTTTCGGTACAATCATGGACTCCATTCGCTTTATACCATTCCCAAAGTATCTTTGGCGTAGTGAAAAGATGCCAATCAGGCCAGAATAGCGAGGGAGCGTCATGGCTGCGTAGGAGTGCTAACAATCGCTTCTTGGGCATTCTTCACGGTATATTTCCATGTTTACCGTTCGATAGTCAATGAAGCTTTAGCTTGCTCAGCCACAGCTGCCTGTTGCCTCCAAATCAAATATTTTCTGAGAGACTTGACTTTTTCTTCGCCCTGAAATGCTCCTCTACGCCGTTTGGTTGCATGGCAGTATAGAAAGACATTCCGGGAAGCTGCTTAAAGTCTTCCAGCACATAAGTTTCATCAAAACTTCGTCAAATAATTGCGATACAACTTGCAAGCCCGGGTTTGAGCCGTCACTTCATACCTTGCCGGTGTTTGAAGTATGTACGGAAAGATGAGGACATTTTAATTTTTCGAGCCAATAACGTACCGACAGATCTGGTCTCTTCTGCAATATTGCTTCAACTTCGCGTCCATCTGGTGGTTCTTGAGCTCCGTTTTTGTTCCACTTCCGGCTGTTGCCAAACGATGTATCAAAAGATTTAAGAACGTCACGGACAGTTCTTGCAGGGTAATCAAGCTGTTTTGCAAGTTTCTTACTGACAGATCCGGATTTTCATTGCGACCGCACCAATTGCTATTTGCATTTGCTCTTCTTTTGACGCCATCTACGATCTAAAAGCTTGAAGTATCACCGAAAATTGATTTCACACAATAAATGGACATACGTTCACCAGTCTGCGAAATATTTAACGCGTTGATGAAGTATTTCCAGGGATAAACGTATTTAGAAGTTTTCAGATTTTGTCGCAAAAAAAGCCTTAAAGTTCTCCAGAAATTACTTCAATCTGCAAGTATTCCGCGCTGGAGAAGTGTTTATTTTGAAGTCCCTCAGAGATTGCTCCACAAACTGCATGAGAATATCTGAACTTCTGTCTGTCTGCCTTCTGTCTTTCTGTCGCCCACCCTCCGAACTAGGGTGGGGGCGGAAAGGTGTATTATACAAATAGAACCCAAATTTCTTCATAACTCGAGAACTAATCAAGCTAATAGAACCAGATTTGTCTTGTTGTGGTTTTCAATGGCAAGAATGTTTCTATAAGTGATACGAGACCCTTCCCCCTTCTGAAAGGGGGCTCTCAAACAAATGTAACAAATGTAACACAAATTCGAGATCTTCTCAAGCAAAAGGCATCGCGTGTATGGTGGTTTGAAAGGGGAGGTGCTCTCAGGTTTCATCCAAACATGAGAATTATCGAGGTTACTACAACACAAAACGCGTGAATTCTCCCGGGTAAGAAGCCTGTTCTGGTGGAACCCCTCCTTTGTCAAGAAAAATACGCATTCCGAAAAAAACCATAAACGTGCCCAGTTATAGAATGTTCGTTCATTTGGCACTCTTGAGAGAGATTTATTAACGGAAGCCACTAAAACTCACCGTTAAAGGATACGAGAGGAAAGCCTACCGCTTCAAGAAGAGCTTGGCACGGCCCAAGCAGGCTGCGGAGCACTGGTACCAGAAGTCGGATGTGGAGTTGACTCGACTTGGGATCAGCAGGTGCAAATCCGATCCGTGCTTAAACAACCTATGGTGTACGTAGTTGATATTATCATAGCCAGAAGAACCAGAAGATAAACGAGCGGACACCCAGAGAGACTTCAGAAAACCATCACCATGTCATCAATGAGCGACTTTCATCGGTATCTCAGATTGGAATGTACGATGTGACGGGTACGAAGAGTTTGTTCCAAAAGAATCTCAATTAATAAATTGTTCAAAATATAAAGGGAAGTAGGGTAAAATCAGCCATATCTTTGTTCACAAAGCTGTGCCATAAATGAAATAACTTCTTTTCGATTTTTCGGAAATTTCCCATAGGATTAGCGTTTTTTTATATTGAGCCACTCGAAGCAAAGATATCTATATACTATTTAAGAATACAAGGGAAGTGGAGTAAACCCAGCCATATTTTTCGTTCACAGAGCTGTGCGATAGTTGAAACAACCTCTATTCGATTTTACAGGAAATTTAACACGGACTAGCACTATTTTGTTGATCTTGAGGCTCTCTTGAGGTGCAAAGATGTCTATAAATTATTCAAGAATATAAGGGGAAAACAAAATTTCGAATCAAAGCTTTGCAAACCCTCATAGGGTGTTGTTATTTGAGAGTAGGTATTTCCAGAAACTGATGTTCGGATTTTCTTTCAATTTTATTTGTTGCACTGTGTGATGAATTCCTCATGAAACAGTTACCAAATCTTCGGATCTTCATTATGCTAGCCATACCTTATACTGAAATAAAATGCGTTGGATTCTGTTTCAATTCATTAAACCTCCGAAGGCCATTGTTGGTTGAACTTTAGTTCCATAACTGTCTGACTCCCCCCTCGCATCCCACCCAATCCAACCAACCACCGATTCCTCGTCATTCCATCGACCATTTGTTAATATCCGTGGGATCATCACGAAAGACCACTTTAGCATCCATCTGATCTCATTCCAGACCCCGCCCCTCAAACGAATACAAAGTAATAACGAACCATAATGAGATATAATAATGAAACTGAAACTTTTGTTTCCCCCCCTAAAAACCTGCCTGCCTGGTGGTGACTTCAGTGCTTGGAAGGAGCCATGAATCCTGAATGATGTTGCAAGGCGCCCGCAGAACAAAACAACAACAAAAACACCCAAGCAGCTTAGTGTTTTGCTCTTTGCTTCAAGAAGGCTACCAAACTCGGAGCAAAAACAGGAAAATCATCTCCTCGGACGTTTTTGCTTTCATCTCCCAGGTCTTAGTCGGGGCTTTGGAA
This sequence comes from Aedes japonicus, assembly GCA_034211315.2. Taxonomy (NCBI): domain Eukaryota; kingdom Metazoa; phylum Arthropoda; class Insecta; order Diptera; family Culicidae; genus Aedes; species Aedes japonicus. The sequence continues at coordinate 90,068 of JASCZW010001128.1, forward strand.
AGATCCACTCATCATCTGCCCACCTAAAGATAAAACAAAACAGAAAATCAGCAAGCAAACTATAACGGACGAAAGTTTCCACTCGTCCCTCAGCGTTTCAAAAATCGCTCCTCCCAACCAGCAATCAACCGCAACTGGCATGGAATAACGAGCTTTCGGAACTTTTTCCTCAACAAAATTAATTAAAAATTGTTTCTTGCATCTTCACCAACGTCCGACCAACACGCTGACCTCCGCTTGTATACACGGGAGGAGTCTGATTGCATGTACATATGACTTAAACATACCCCTTCATTAACTTTCGAAATTTATGGAAAAGTTCAACCCCTCCCGAATCCGCACCGGAAGGAAACTGATGCTGCGAATCGATTCACTCAAAAATAAAACACACAGAAACATCCACCATCGGAGCACTTTCAAAGCCCGGGTTGCAGGCAGCTCACGTATTCCCATTTTTGAGCACGTCCTCTCCGGGTTCTCGACAAACGACGAGCGACGAGAGTGGGAAAAGTTCACTGCAACCGATGCAACTGTCATCACTTGGCCCTTCGCCTCCGACGACGGCCAGGAGCACTTTTCCCAAAATGCCTTAATATTAGAAAGGATCCTACCGGAGATGAAGCAAGATCAAAGTGGGTTGGCTCCGTTCGTTGGAATTCGAATATTTTCCGAATGTGAACTGGTAACAAATCAAAATTTAATGGAAAAAGTTTTACGGAGATTGCGATACGTCCGCAAAATGAGAATCCTGCCTGCCTGACCGGGGCCCATAAGTCATTACTTTCGACAAAGTGGCAGGGACCGTAAATGCTCGATAAAATTCAGGAAAAAAGGTTGGGCCGTTCGATGGAATAACTACGAGAGCTGCATAATTCAAAAGTATCAAAAGTGCCCGGGTTTGATCAGGGAAATTAGAGGTAGAACCTGTTCGATGGCAGTCTTGGGATGAAAATTGCGCGATATAAAAATAAGGGTGTTTCAAAGTATTGAACCGGCTTCATTCCATTCGATCGATCGCAAAACAGGTGCTGATTCTAAAAGTTGTGCTCAGTTGGATGGGAACTCAAATTGCACTGGTCCTTCGATGTTCCTTTGAACAGAAGATTTAGTTTTCTGTGTTATCTAATGCACACATGTACATTAAAGTGTCAATCCAATGATGCGGAAAATTTAACCATCGAATTTCAGAAAAGAGCAGTGGAATGATTCCACGCCAAATCAGTCGGTCACCAAACTCAACTATCTTCGATTTTGATGAAACTTGGTACACGTCTTCGGTATGTTGAAAAAAAATTCCACTGGTGTTAAGATTATTTGGATTCAAGAGTAACTTTTGAGATGGGTGTATGTTTTTTTTCCAACATTTTACTTGAAAAATCGTAGTTCAAAAACCATTACATTTTAGAGAAAAACTTTATATGGGGAAGTTGTAGAGAACTAAAAGGCTTTGTAAAAAAAATGTACACTGAAAAATAAAAATTTTTTTCATAAAGAAAAATCGAAAATAAATACTAAAAATCAAATATAAAAAAAAACATATTTTTAATATTTTTCAAATTTGTTTTGTGGAAATTTGAGAAAAAAGACACGTTTTGAAAAAAACTCTAGGATGGACGCTCTTATAATAAAAAGTTTTCCGAAGAGCGAACTTTGAGTGCATATTTCAAATTTTGGTTATTCATTATTATAAATGAAAATTAATTATACAATATGATTTTGGAGATCATTAAAAACAATAATGATGATAATGATAAATCACCTGAACGCAACCGTTTTCGAGATTTTTCGGATTTTATTTCAATAGAATGAAAAAAACATAAGAAAATTCGCTCTTTTCTTAAGTTAATCGAGATTTCCACCAGAAATGATAAATTTTCCAAGATCTTCATATTATAACGTTCACATTACTCTAATGTCCTCTTTTCTTTTGATATCAGGATGATAAGAAGACTCATTTAGAAAAGAACAAGATAAATAGCACTATTGTTTAATATTGCAATCAATATATTTATAATTGTTTTATGGCTGTATCGGTCGGGCCGCTCAGAGAATGAAGGAGCGAATTTGCTAAAGCGATGAAAGTAACAGCGAGATAGATGTCGCAGGGGCGACAAGTTGTGAAATGGACAGATGATGAAATTATGCGGAGGGTCATATAGAAGAAGCATATTAATCGAACTGCTGACTATTTTGCCAAGCACCAACGATGTTAGAGGTCGGGTGTAGTGTGTGAAAACTACACTCCGAACAGTTCGGTGATGTAGCGATGAAAGTAACACATATTGTTTAAGGTAGGTAGACAAATAGCAGCTATAACGTATGTCAGGTATATCTTCTCATAAAAAAAAACAGCTAATGTACGCTGCCTGTAAACTACCAGAGATGTTTTATACCTGCATTTCCAAAGGTACCACAGCCAATATATATGCTCATACATAGTCGCATTCATCAGTAAAATCTATCTGAGTGAACTGAAAATGGAGTTTAACATGAAGAAGTGTTGTATGCCGTTTCCCACTAAACGGTGCTCAAAAAACCTTCGTAAATTAACCGAACAAAATGTCAAAAAACTCAAGTTTATGGGCAAAACACATTTGGACACTTCTTTGATGATTTGTGATAATTGTCGTTTGCATTTAAATAGAACGGAACAATCCCATGCTGCAATTTCGGAGCCTAGTGAGAAACCATCAATTACTAACATTATGGATCCACAACCATCTACATCACGGCAAGTAGACTTGTATGGTCTCGAGGAAACGCCATCGGCAATATCATTAATGCCAGTGCCATCTGATAGCAGTGTGCAAGATTATTCAAGGCGCCATAATATTGAGCTATTTAACAAGGGCGTAGCTGGAATCAACGTTTCGCCAATATCGGCTAAAAAGTTCCTGAACGTAAATTATGCCCGCAAAAAGTTCAAAGATGTTTCAAACGGCATTCGGACACACATATTTGGGGATCAAGCGGAGGAGGATGACCTGGAACAATTGAAAGTGAAAGCAGCCGCATATGACGAAATAATCGCGCAGCTAAAGGACCGGTATGCTGATCCAGAAACTTCGAGGGACGATCAAGTAAGGATACTTTCGGTTTTACCACAATCTTGGACAAATCAAAGAGTAATGGCAGAATTTGGAATAACAAACAAGTACATCGTATCACAAGCTAAATTCCTTGCAAAGCACGAAGGTGTTTAGCTGCCCCTAACGAAAGCTGGGACACGGTCTGAACCCGGAAATAAAAAACCAAATTTTGCAATTTTACGACAGTGATGAGATTACACGAGCAACCCCTGGTATGAACGACTACGTTTCAGTGAGGAGTGAAGGTAAGAGGGTTCATGTTCAAAAGCGCCTTTTAGTTTGTTCATTAAGAGAAGCTTTCATTAAATTTCAAGAGATGCATCAAAATGCTGTTGGGTTTAGCTCTTTTGCAGCACTAAGACCAAAGCATTGCAAATTACTCAGCAGCACAGGTTCTCATAACATTTGTGTTTGCACCATTCATGAGAACATTAACTTGATGCTTCATGGTCTTAGAAAATGTTCATTCGAGAATGATTATAAATTGTGTTTTGAAGAAATATTATGTAGCTCATCAACTAGAACTAAAAATGTTACCTCCGTGAATGCGAACGATGTCCAGGCTTTTTCAGATTTTGAGAGTAGTTTAACAGACAAATTAGAAAAACGTGGTTTAGTTGAAATATCTTTTGAGCAATGGATTTCAACTGATAGATGTAGTTTAGAGACACTTGTTAAACCAATTGATGAATTTATTGCTTATTTTTGTGAAAAGTTGGAACAATTAGTATCCCACGATTTTGTCAAATCTCAGCAGTCTAGTTTCTTGAGAGATTATAAAAGTTGTCTTAAAGACGGCGAAGTAATAATAATTTGTGATTTTTCTGAAAATTATTCATTTGTTTTCAAGATGCTGTTCAAAGTAGTTATTGGAGTAATGAGCAAGCCACTATTCACCCTTTTGTCATTTATTACACGGAATCTGGAATACTTAAAAATATCAGTTTCATTGTTATCTCAGAAGTGTTGAAACATGATACGATTGCGGTGCAGGTGTTTATTTCAAAACTAATAAGCTTTTTGCAAACAAAAATTAAAGTAAAGAAAGCTACGTTTATGTCTGACGGGGCAGCATCCCAATATAAAAATAGGAAGAACTTTGCAAGCCTTTGTAAGTTTAAAAGAAATACAATATTGATGCTGAATGGCATTTTTCGCAACATCCACGGTAAGGGACCTTGCGATGCAATTGGTGGTACATTAAAACGAATGGCAAGATATGCAAGCCTTGCTGTACAGACATGAACACCCTATAAAAGTGCATTAGAGTTATTCGAATGGGCGAACCAAAAAAGTGATGATTGTTTAACAAAAATGTCGTTTTGTTATGTATCACATGAAGAGTATGAACAGGGGGTAGCAGAATGGAATGAAATTTACCGACAGACTAAAACGATTGCAGGTACACAAAAGTACCACTCATTCGTTCCAATTTCAGAAAACGAAGTTTTTGTAAAACTGTTTTCGAATGACGAAGAAGGCAGGATTCATAATATATATAAAAGCAATCAATAGTTTATATAATGTTTATGTAATATTATCAATGACCGAGACTATTAAATGGTATATATAAATATAAATCCAACCATAATTCATTATTTTTGTCTTATAACTTTAAGTGAAGCTTTTTCAATCGACGAGCTGTTAAGAGTAAGTAAGAGGCACATACATGTGTTTTAAAAGGCTTAAAACACAAGAAAAACAATCGTTAGCTATTGTTGTTTTAATATCACGAGTAATTTATGAAAAGGGCGTATTTTTTGAGGTTTTGAAATTTTATTGAGAAGAAAATCAGAAATATCTTGAAAACAGTTGCGTTTACGTGGTTTATCATTATAATCATTATTGTTTGTAATGATTTCCAAAACCATATTGTAACATCAAAATTTATTTATAAGAATGAATAATCAAAATTTGAAATATACACCAAAGTTCGCTATTTGAAAAACTTTTTTTATTATAAGAGCGTCCATCCTAGAGTTTTTTAAAACGTGTCTTTTTTCCTCAAATTTCCATACAACAAATTAAAAAAATATTAAAAATATGTTTTTTAGATATTTTATTTTTAGTAATTATTTTTGGTTTTTCTTGATGAAAAAAAAATTTTTTTCTGTGTATATTTTTTTAGGAAAGGCTATTTTAGTTCCCTACAATTCCCTTATATAAAGTTTTTCTCTAAATGTAATGGTTTTTGAACTACGATTTTCAAGTAAAATGTTTGGAAAAAACACATACGCCCATCTCAAAAGTTACTCTTGAACCCAAATTATCTTAACACCAGTGGAATTTTTTTTCCAACGTACCGAACTCATATGCCAAGTTTCATCCAAATCAATGATGATCGGGTATGATTTTTAAGTTTCTGGCAGTCTGGATGGAATCCCTCTAATGTTAGTGGGATTCAATGCATTGTTTAGTTTAATTTTTTGCCTACAAAAACCTCTACATGCCATATTTGGTTCCATTTGTTTGACTAGTTCTTGAGCTATGCAGGAATGTTTGTTCCATTTGTATGAGAGCCCATTCGTTCCAGAGAGGGGAGGAGTTTCAAATCATCATAGAAACATTTCTTGCCTCCAAAAACCCTCACATACCAATTTCAATCCATCTGCTGCATTCACATTTTCATAACAGTAGGGATAATTGTCGTGTTTGGTTTAAATTTGTGTTTCATTTGTGGGAGAGAACCCCCCCCCCTCACTAAAGCGAGGGGAGGGGTTTCAAACCACAGTAGAAACATTTGCTTCCTTCAAAAACCTCCTAATTCCTAATTTTATTCCATTTGCTTGATTAGTTCTCGAGTTATGCATAAGAGCCATTCTTCCCTGATAAGGGAGGGGTCTCGAACCACCTTAAAAACATTTCATGCCTCTAAAAACCCCCACATGCCAAATTTGGGTACATTTGCTTCATTAGTTCTCGTGTTATGTAGAAGTTTGTGTTTCATTTATATGGGAGCCCCCCCCCCCCCCTTCGAGAGGGCTATCATAAGATTCTTTCCCACACCCAAAAATCCTTGCATACAAATTAGCGTTGCAGTAGGGATGGTTCTCATGTTTGGTTGATATTTGTATTTAATGTGTATGGGAGCCCCCCTTTCCAGAGAAAGGAGGTGTCTCAAACCACCATAAAAACATTTCTTGCCTCCAAAAACTCGCTCATGACAAATTTGGTTGCATTTGCTTGATTAGCTCTCGAGTTATGCAGAGATTTGTTTTTCATTTGTATGGGAACTAGAAGCTTCATGGAATTCCAGCGCATCATCGTCCTATGATTGCTCCTGTGATATTTGCTGCAAAGTTTGGCCCAGTATGATTCCACTAAATCGTTCTTCACTCATCCATCATTGATAGAGAAGTCAGCAGGCTTTGGTATATTTAATGAAATTTATAGCGCCAATCATAAACTTCAAGCTCCTTGTTCCGTATATGTCGCTGAATTAGCGGCAATACACTTCACGCTAGAAATGGTTGCCTCATTAACACCGAATCAGTACTTCATTTTCACGGATAGTCTCAGTTCTATAGAGGCTATTCACTCCTTGAGGCCGGTAAAGAACTCCTCGTATTTTCTCATGAAAATTCAAGAGCTTCTAAGTGCTTTATCTTCGCGTTATTTTATCATCACCTTTGTATGGGTCCCTTCTCATTGTTCAATTCCGGGCAATGAGAATGCGGACTCGCTTGCAAAGGTGGGCGCTATGGAAGGCGATATTTGTGATCGACAAATCGCCTTCAACGAATATTTTACTATTCGTCGTCAACAGTCACTCTTCAGCTACCAGTATAAATGGAGTAAAGGAGATTTGGCAACATTCTATCATCCCAAAGGTGTCGATGAAATCTTGGTTAAGGGGGATGGATGTACATGTTTATAGGGCGACCCTTCATTCGTGTCAAGTCTCGCCTCATGTCCAATCATTATTCTTTGAACGCTCATTTATACCGAGTTGGGCTGAGGGAAAGCAATCTTTGTGAGTGTGGACAAGGTTTTCAGGACGCAGATTACATTACCCAATGTGCCAATTCGAGATACTTTGGAAGTGATTTGAAGTACATGAAACTCAGTTATGTGCTTTTGACTAACATTAGCCTTAAGTTGTAGTTAGTTTAACCTGTATGTTTACAATTTTATTTTTTATCTGGGTATGTGTGTGTGTGTTTTTTTCTTTTTCAAAAAATGTTTAAGCCAAAAGAAAACCATAAATTGTATAGTTATAAGTGTTTAGACAATTAAGAATTTAAAATAATGTGTTATGTAAACCATACTTTAAATTCCTACTCATCTTCCCATCCGTAAATTGTAACTCCTATTAACCTTGGAGGCCACGAGTAATCGGTTTTACCCCTTTAACTTTAGTTTTGAGATAATTGATGGAAATACGTATGAAAACTTGGCTCTGTAATATTGATTGGATTGAGCCTGTACAAATAAATGATTAATAAGAAAAAAACGCACAAATAATGATAATGTACAAGGAATTCACAACACAAGCCGCCGTGATCTTGTGTGGCGACCCGATCCGGTCTTCATTTATGCCATCACGGATCATCACAATGGCCCCTAATTTTACACGCCTCTGAGTGATTTGTCACCAGAAACTGCTCACCATGAAGGCACTGTTCGACGGCACAGCGGTGAAACGAAAAAATTCCTAGACCAGACCGGGAACCGAACCCAGCCACCTCCAGCATGGTGTTGCTTTTTAGCTGCGCCTTTACCGACTGAGTAAAGGGAGGATTCACGCGGTGCTAGTGGACATTTAAGCATACTTTATAACCTGAACCTCGAGATCCTTGACATATAGCAAGTTGGCGTACTGGACAAAGACGTTTGAATGATTGAGGAGTTTAGGGTTAAGTTAACATCAGTTCAGAACTCGTCCGTAGTTAGCCGTATTTTGAGATCTATATCATGTATAAATTAACTGTTTTCAGGAACAATTGTTGAAGGAGCTTGTTGAACAATTATAGACTTCTAGACGCTTGATATCAACAGTTTAGAATAAACTCACTGCATGGCATTAGTGTGCATGTATATTACTGACATATAACAAGGTAGCATCTTCAAAAACCAAATTCGAGGGGTCAGACCTTTTTGAATGGTGTACACATTCGATCAGAATTCGTTCACTACGTATTTATGTAAAGTGTTTGTTGTATCTGTATTTTGATATCTAGATCATGTATTAATTCTAGTAATTTTGGTCTTCTTGACGGTCGAATTCAAAGTTCAAAATAGTTTCATTGCGTGGTACTGGAACTATGTGATGAATGTTTATCTCTAGTGTACATAAGAGGCTGATAACACGAAAATGAGTATTTTTGGTACGTTCTTCTTGCAACTTTGGGTTAGTCCTTCAAAGAAATTCTTCACAAAACTTCTGGAAAGTCCTTCAAAGAACCTCGTGAAAGTTATGCAGAGAACTTCTTGAAAGTTTCTCGAATAACTTCAGGGAAGATCTGCAGAGAACTTCAGGTAATTTCTGCAGTGAACTTCAGAAAAATTCTTCAGAGAACTTCAGGGAAGTTTTGCAGAAAACATCAGAAAAAGTCTAACAGAGAACTTCAGAGAAGTTCAGCAAAGAAATTCAGGGCAGTTTTGAAGCGAACTTCAGGAATACTTTCAGAGAAATCTAGGAAAGTTCTTCAGAGAACTTCAACTAAGTTCTCCTGCAAACTTCGGGTAAGTCCTTCAAAGAACTTTATTGAAAAAGGTCAACAAAGGTTCATCTCCCGTCGTAGTCACTCAAATACCGTTTGGGTATTTTCGTAAATTGTCCGGGGGTAAGAACTTCAGGAAAATTATGCAGAAAACTTCAGGGAAGTCTTCAAAGAACTTTTAACTAACTTCTTCAGAGAACTTTAGGGAAGTTCTACAGAGAACTTTAGGGAAGTTCTACAGAGAACTTTAGGGAAGTTCTACAGAGACCTTCAGGAAAGTCTTTCAGAGAACTACAGGGAAGTTCAGCAAAGAACTTCAGGGATGTTTAGAAGAGAACTTCAGGAATGCTTTCAGAGAAATCCAGGGAAGTTCTTCAGAGAACTTTAGAGAAGTTCTTCTGCAAACTTCGGGTAAGTCCTTCAAAGAACTTTATTGAACAAAGGAAAACAAAGTTCTTCAGGAAACTTCTAGAAAGTTCTGCAGAAAACTTCAGGGAAGTCTTCAATGAACTTAAGGAAGTTCTTCGGAGAATTTCATGGAAGTACTTCAGAGAACTTCAGGGAAGTTCTTCAGAGCTTCAGTTCTTTAGAGAACTTCAGGAAAGTTCTGCAGAGAATTACAGGAATTTTTTTCAGAGAAATTCGTGGCAGTTTTTCAGAGAATATCAGAGATTTACTTCACAAAAATTCAGATAAGCCGTTCTGAGAACTTCATGGAAATTCTGCAAAGAACTTCAACTAAGTTTTCTTCTAAGAGCTTCAGGGAAGTGGTTCAGAGAAGTTCATGGAAGAACTTTAGAGAACTTCAAGCATGTTCTTCAGAGAACTTCAGTGGATTGCTTTTCAGAGAAATTCAGAAAAGTTCTTCAGAAAATTTCATGGAAGTTCTTCAGAGAACTTCAGGGATGTTCTTCAGAGAGCTTCAGGGAATTTTAGCAAAGAACTTCAGGATTGTATTTCCGAGAAATTAGGGAAAGTTCTTCAGAGAACTTTAGAGAAGTACTTCACAAAACTTCAGATAAATGCTTCAAAGAACTTCAACTAAATTTTACAGAGAACTTCAGAGAAGTTTTGCAGAGAACATCAAGAACCTGCAGAGAACATCAAGGTCTTCAGAAAACTTCAGGGAAGTTTTTCAGGAAACTTCAGGGAAGTTTCTCAGAGAACTGCAAGGAAGTTCTTCAGAGAACTTCATGAAAGGTCAGCAGAGAACTTCAGGGAAGTTCGTCAGAGAACTTTATGGAAGAACTTCAGGAATGTTTTTCTGAGAAATTCAGGAAAGTTCTTCAGAGATCTTCAGTGAAATACTTCACAAAACTTAAGATAAGTCCTTCAGAGAACTTCAACATAGTTTTTCAGAGATTTTCAACTAAGTTATTCATAGAACTTTAGGAAGTCTTAAAAAAAACTTCAGAGAACTGCCGGGAAGTCTTTTAGAGAACTTCAGGAAAGTTCAGCAGAGACCATCAGGAATGTTTTGCAGAGAACTTCCGGAATGATCTTCAGAGAGCTTCAGGGATGTTTTTCAGGAAACGCCAGGGAAGTTTTTGAGAGAATTGCAGGAAAATTCTGCAGAAAACTTCAGGAAACTACTTCACAAGACTTTATATAAGTCCTTCAGAGAACTTCATGGAAATTCTACAGAGAACTTCAAGTCAAGTTCTTCAGAGTACTTCGGGGAAGTTCTGCAGAGAATTTCAGGAAAGTCTTCATAGAACTTCAGGGAAGATCTTCGAGGACTTTCAGAGAAGTTCCTTAGAAGTTTATCAGAGAGCTTCATGGGAGCTCTTTAGAAAACATAAGGAAAGTTTTTCAAAAAACTTCAGTGAAGTTTTTCGGGAAACTTCAGGGAAGTTTTTCAGAGAACTGCATGAAAGTTCTTTAGAGAACTCAATGGAAGTTCTTTAGAGAACTTCAAGGATATTCGTCAGAGAACTGCAGGAAAGTTCAGCAGAGAACTTCAGGATTGTTTTTCAGAAAATTCAAGAAAGTTCTGCAGAGAACTTCAGACAAGTACTTCACAAAATTTCGGATAAATCCTTCAGAGAACATCATGGAAGTTTTTCAGAGAACATCAACTAAATTCTTCAGAGAACTTCATGGAAGTTCTAAAGAGAACTTCAGGAAAGTCTTCAAAAATCTTCAAAGAAGTTCTTTATAGAACTGCAGGGAAGTCTTCCAGAGAACTTTCGGGGAAGTTCTTCAGAGAACTTCAGAGAAGTACTTCTCAAAACTTCGGATAAATCCTTCAGAAAACTTCATGGAAGTTCTCCAGAGAACTTCAACTAAGTTCTCTAGAGAACTTTAGGGAAGTTATGAATTTTTTTAAAGAAAGTCTTCAAAAAACTTAAGGGATGTTTTTCAGAGAACTTCAGGAAAGTTCTGTAAAAAACATTCGGAATGTTTTTTAGAGAACTTCAGGGTAGATCTTCAGGGAATTTCAGGAAAGTTCTGCAGAGAGCTTCAGGAGTGTTTTTCAGAAAAATTCAGGGAAGTTCTCCAGAGAACTTCAGAGAAGTACTTCACAAAATTTCGGATAAGTCCTTCAGAGAACTTCAACTAAGTTCTCCAGAGAACTGTAGGGAGGTCTTTCAGAGAACTTCAGAAATGTTTTCAAAAAACGTCAGGTAAGTTCTTCAGAGAACTGCACGGAAGTCTTTCAGAGAACTTCAGGAAAGTTCTTTAAAAAAAACTTCATGGCAATGCAGATAAGAACTTCAGGGAAGAACTTCAGAGAAGTTCAGGGAAGTTTTTCCGGAAACTTCAGGAAAAATCTTCAAAAATTTTCATAGAAATTCTTCAAAGAACTTCAGGGATGTTTTTCAGAGAATTTTATGAAAGTTCTGCAGAGAACATCAGAAATATTTTTCAGAGAACTGTAAGTGACTGCTACCTTACTAGGTAGAGCACTCTTGAGATTCCCTGGACAAATAGCCCCAGGGTCGGCACGCTTACCGATAGCAAGTCGCGAGGCAGGGAAAGATCGCACGTGATACACACAATTACTTCACAAGCACTTCACTTAGCAAAATCATTGGTTTATTGAACAAATTCTAGCTTTATTCTCCCTTTTGTTCCTTCTCTTCTCTCGCTAGATTTTCCCACTTTCTTTCACTCTGTCTAACCTGTTTCTTCGGGGTCCTTCGCAGTACTACCACCAAGTATCCTTTGTCGTCGACCGCCTTCCTCGAGGCTAGACTCCGTCCGTTGATCCGCGTGGGAGTCCTCCTATACGTTCGACCGTTTCTAACGGGGTGGCGATGACAATCACCGGCGTGCACGTCCGAGGCACTCCTCAAGCGTGGAACGTGCTTGGGTACTTGAATGGCTGTATTTTGATTGGGGGGACCGTGAAGCCTGCCGGTTCGTCTACCGGAACTTTTATCAAGAACAACGGGGTCCTGTTGGGCAAAATGGTTCCCGATTAGGATATTTTTGGTTACCTACAATGTTCATTGTGGGGCTTTACCTGTTGTCCGCTTTGTCACTCTAGAACCGCTTTCTGCTTTGAAAACTTGACGACTGCTCAGCTGGATTGTCTGTCGATAAGTGTTTCAGGGTTCAGATTTCAGAATATCATTGGGTCACTGCCTTTGCCTGTTGGTCAGTGACCCGAGCCATTCACGCTTCGTCGTGATTTTCGGGGCCGTTTTACTCCATTAAAAATGGCCTGGTCTATCGCTCCCCCCCTAATGGACTCCCATCAGGTGGTTGTTCGTCCATCTGGTGGTGGGTTTTGTAAGCTTTGGTGGGGTGGATGGCTGCGTTCTACTGTAAGCTCTCCTATCGTTGCCTACCAGTGAGTTTGCTTACTAAAGTAACTTCTGCAATGCCATTATGTTTGACCCATATCTAGCGAAACTAACGCAAAAATCTAAAAATACTCTCCAGTGAGAAGCGGACACTTACACTTCAGGGAACATCTTCAGAAAACGTTAAGGAAATTCAGCAGAGAACTTCAGGAGTGTTTTTCAGAGAACTTCACGGAAGATCTTTAGAGATTTTCAGAGAATTTCATCAGCAAACTTCGTTTCAGAGAATTTTATGGGAGTTTCTCAGAGAATGTCAGGGAGGTTCGGCAGAGAACTTCAGGTTAGTATGTATATTTGGCCTGTTTCGCGTCTTCGGCTTCTTCAAAATTATTTTCGTCGTCTTCCATTCGACACAGTTTTTCGCAGGCCCATAACCTGTTGAGTTTCAGACTTGGGAGTAAAATAGAAATCATCGTTACGTTAACAGGTTTATTTCTAGAATAAATTGTATAACTTTTGATAAGTAGAAAACTTCTGTCGAGCTCTTTCAGTGTGGCTAGGTAATATAAATATCGAACAGAGGTATGTTTTTATGTTTTTGCTCCTTGCGTTTTGTTATTTGGTTTTTTTTTTTTTTTTTTCCTTTTTTCATGCACCTACCGGTGGGTTCGTTTTCTTTGTCAGAAAGATAATCGCACGCGCATGATTCCCTTACAAAAAGAGGTGAGACAAAAAAATACACTTACACTTACTCGTTCTTACAATTTAAAGAACGTAGGAACGTTCCAAATTGTAAGACCGATGTGTTGTATCTTGTCTAGCATCGTTTATAAATCGTAACATTAAGTGATACTCTGTGGAAGTTTTCAATAATCTCGGAGGCTTCAACATCGACAAATCAGCGGCCGGATGAAAATCTATAGCTGTGGACCACTGCCTGGATGTTGCTCTTGATCATCAAGTTCTGAATTTTAAATTAATCATGATCCTTTAAAAACCACACATCAACTTAATTCTCCGACTAATTGAATTAAACATTCGTCAACATTGGAATTACCTTCATAAGTTCCAATCCGAAAATAATTGTCACAGTTCCCTTTGACGAAGTCGGAAGTCGAGGAAGAGCATCGAAATAATGCGATAATTACCATCGCTTGCAGTCGCAGTGTTCGACGCACTGAACCTGTCACCATAGCAACTTTATTAAATGAAAAAAAAAAAACGGGACATTGTAATCTTCTGCCACAATGTCGTCCACTTGGTTAACGATGACCTGGAGAGAGTCGCGTGTTTCACGCATGATTTTCAATTTAGTAACAATCGTCACCACTTCGGGCACCGCTAGCCGATTGCATGTGTGACGCACTTAACATAATTACCGATTACGCGACGATGGTCGTTAAATCTAGGGTCGATGGGGCGGGGCGGGGGGCCGTTTGTTTGTCATAATTATTTGAGCACGGACTATCTTCTTACGCGCGGATCATCATTATCGAAAGTCTCCCTCGGATTCGGGTTGGCGGCGCGGGAGGCTGATAAAAAATATCGTGGGTCATTAATTCGATTGCACGTTTTTTTTTTTAAAAAAAAAGAGGCGACATACCTAATTGGATTGAGGCTCGAATAAAAACATCAACATTGATCGATTGTGACAGGCAGATGCTGGGGCTGAAGTGATTACAAATATTTCCCACCAGTCAGAGTGGATGGCCATCATTTGGGTGTGGTTTGTGTTTTATTCATTGCTGAAATAGAATTGTTACGATCTCTATCGCGTCATTGCGTGTGCGTGATTTATGTCAATTTGCATTTCAATTAGCAGGAAAAATAGTGCCATGTGCGTACATAAACAGTGCCAGGTGGAGCTTAGTTAAGTTAATGGGGAAATAAGTACTATTTGAGTGGGTATGATGAAAAGGGTGGGGCATTTGTAGACTGTTCCAGAAAGTATAAGCACACTTTCAAAATAACAAAAAGTCGTGTTTCTTTTTAGTTTTAATAATTTTATTTGGCAAATCATATTTGTATTTGTATGTTGTATATACTCACCTCAACGAACGCTCAATACCTGTTTTCGAGAGAGATAACTCACAGTGTTCATTTTCGTACCAGCATTGCAGAACGAGATGGAGCGCGACGGTTTGAACGATATGGTGATTCGACTCACCGCGAGAATAGGAAAAACCAGAGAATGAGTTCATAAGAATCAGCTCTATCTCTCTCAGACCTTGAGCACGATCGTAATAACTCATGCAACGTTTGACTCGCAGTCTGAGCATTATTTTGTTGAACAAACAATTTCTTGCTCACTCAGTTGATCGCTAGCAGTTGTCTGGTTCGGAAATTCCAGCAATGCCGCCGCTTGTGTGAGACAATGGCAAAACGAGAAAACAAGGAACTGATTTCCGTTGTAATGCTAATCCAGACGGGCCACGTTGGGATAGCGGCTAGTGTGTTGAAGACTCTGATAAGTGAGCGAGTAAAATATAATTTAATAAACATAATTATCAATTTAAAATCGATTTCGCATCGCGTCTTGGTCATCATACGTTTGCCGCAGTGTATGAATCAGAATGAAAACATGAATACTGGAATCATAATGTATATATGGAACGATTAAAGAAATGGTTGAAGTAAAAACTAGAAAATAAATGTATATAATTATTGAGATTTATCTTCTTTTTCTGCTATCTTCATTCGGGAATGGATTTTCAGTGGTAGACTGATATTATAAATATCTGTTTTCTTTTAAACTCAGCATAACACGCACTTTAATAAAAAGATGGAATGTGACTTTCAAAAACAAATTGGTTTATTTACCAATCATTATCATTATCATTTATTTACCAATCGTATCATTTGAAAACAACCAACCGACGATTCTCTTCCTCGACTTCCTCTGTTGTATACCACGGCAAAATAAACAAATCTTTGGCTCTGCGTGTAGCTTTCAACAACTTATGCAATACAAAATATGTTAATAGCTGCGTTATTACAGAAGGTTGATGAACATAATCGGTCAAAAAGGATTTTTCCTTTGCTCGTGGTACGCGAGAAATCACTGGCTGCTGAGATGTTGTTGAAAATCTAACACAGTTTCTTAACCGCAATCACGGCATTCCATTTTAAATTACGACACGAAATATTGAAACGCCATTGACCCCATTGCAGAAGTCAGCTGTTGGTATAAAAAGTGAATTTGTTTGGAGCGTAAACATTTTTTTTTAATATATAAATCATTTATTTGTACAAGCTCAATCGAATAAACTTTACAGAGCCAAGTTTTCATATTTGTATACATAAATTTTCTTAAAACTAACGTTAAGAGGATAGAACCGACTACTCGCGTCCGTCTCGAGGTTAATAGGATTAACAACTGAATGGATGGGAAGGTAGGCAGGAGTTTGAAGTGGGGCTTACATAACACATTTTTTTTAATTCTAAATTGTCATAAAACTTTTGGCTTCTTTTGTCTTGAACATTTTTGAGAAAAAAAAACACACACACGCAAACACAGATAAAAAAATCATATAGTAAACATACCGGTTAAACTAACTACAATCTAAGGCTAATGTTAGTCAAAAACACATAAATGAGCTTCAATTTATTTGTTTTGTGTTCGGTCAGAAAGAATGTAAATATTCAGGGAATACGTTCATACTGACATTGTTTTGTAGTTATTGAACTTAACTTGCCAAATGTATGATTTGATATTTCATATATAAACATTGATAAATTTCTTTTTTTTTTCCTTTATTATCGAGATTTTCAGCTCTGGGCTGGTTCATCTCCCGTCGTAGTCACTCAAATACCGTTTGGGTATTTTCGTGACTAGTCCGGGGGTGAGATTTGAACTCGTGACTTTGGCGTGAGAGGTATGGATGCTAACCACTACGCCGGGGTCGTCCCCACGGCAATAAATTTCATATTTTCTATCGATGTGCCGAAAATGAGTTCCTATGCTGAAGTTTTGCTCTTCTCTACGTTTTCCAAACTTGTAATCAAGTTGAAATTTCTTATTTTGTGGATTTTTTTTCATTAAATGGTTTTATAAATTATTAATGCAGCAATGAAAATCGTGTACAATTTGGTAATAATTAAAAAAAAACTTTCCCATCGTATCTCAAAACTTATTTCCTAGAAATAAAACTCTTTCCATCGCGAATTGTAGGTATGTATGTATGTAAGGTAGTCACCATCCCTTCTAAGACCTTGTCATGTATGCAGATCCACTTAACAGCAAGATCAAATTGAGTTAACGGTTTGTATTCCCAGCAACACCCAAAAACGGTGGGGTGGACCCGCAAGCAGAGACGCTTACGCGAAACCCGTGAAAAATTAAGATTCTCATTCAAACTATACGATCCAACAAATTGAATAACCCAATTCGCAATCCTTATCAAACTTTTTACGTGATTTAAGATTAAGATATTTTTACGGCTTTTTAAGAAGGGCACGTCACTTTCGCTGAAACTGTTGGAGTAGAATTCACAGCATCTAAATCGAATCGATAGGATAAGAATAAAGGTAGTGTTTGTACCCTCCTAGACGCCGGTTGTCATACCACTCCATTGTTCAATTCCAGATTTAGTGATCCCTGATGCTTCCTCCTTTCCCAATATATAGTCAATTTCATATAGTAATTTATTAAATAAAGTGAATGAATATTATAATGATGAATAATATAGTGAGAGAATATAAGAATAATAATAACAATTCCATTTGTGAACCTGAAAGTTTGGACAATGTAAAAACGAGTAAAAAATATGGTTTAAAATTATTTTTCAAAACTTGGGATGTTCATGGATGATCTGAGATTATAGAGCATATAAAGAATAGTAAACCTAAAATTTCTAAGTGCTCTTCCTTTTCCTTTTTTCACAATAACTTTTTGTAGAGGGTACTACAGTGATTTTAATTATGTGAGTTTGTGTATTGCATAAATTTAATATACATAAATTTATACATATATATATATATATATTTATACATATATTACATACATACATATATAAAGATATATTTATATATATTATATACATATTATATATATATATATATATATATATATATATATATATATATATATATATATATATATATATATATATATATATATATATATATATATATATATATATATATATATATATATATATATATATATATATATATATATATATATATATATATAAGTCTTGAAAAAATGAAAACAACTAACAGTGAGGCTAAATTAATTTTATATGAGTGTGAATAACGCCAAAAACGGAAACGTAATGAAACTACAGAAAATAATAATATTTTACGATAACTCTTGAAGAATCTGGAAATGATTCTTTATCTGTAAAATATGAAATGAACTATTGTAAATTATCCTTTTTTGGTAAATTTGGGAAAAGCTTTGTTCAGTTGAATTTGTCGCATATGATCCTTCCTAAAAAAACGTTAAAAACCTTCCTATCTTTTCGAATACATATTTAAAGTTAGGTAGACTATAATTGACAAGGAAGGATATATGTGAAGCTGAAACTGACCTATAAAATAGCATAGAAGAGATAGTGGAGGGATGTTAAAATATAAAATGTTAATAACAATTTTAATTGTATTTACTTGTCTACAGATTGTAGTCCTGCTGCAATTGTAGACAGACTCGCGCATCCACTACGAACCTATGACAATGCATAATAACTACGAAAAAAAATATTTAAAATTATTTTACAATACTTAAGAATTCCTTGGATGATAAACTCTTTCCTACTCGAATTGTTAGGCCGTCCTGAAAAGGGCGGATTTTATATGGTGCACATTTGAATTTAAACCTTCTTGGTCTTTTGTTGAAGCAAATTATTGCATCCGTTGCATCGTATCAAAAATTGGCTTAGATCAGGATCAACACAAGCACCTTATTTTTCTCCTCATGGTCACAGGTTTGGTCAACCGATTGCTCATTACAAAACTAATGGCTGCCTAGCAACGGTTGCCTAGAAAAATACAGTTATCAGCTACCTGATCAATGGTTGCACGCCAGTGAACCCTCCAGGGTATTAGCCACCGCAAGCTGTCAATCCAATATTTGATCCCCGCCACTCCGCACAGCTTGAATAATACCGAACGAATGATTTAGTTTGCGAAGGTGTATACCTTGTTTATCGTTCACTGCAACATAGTTTATTGCTACATTGAAATCTTCATTGAAATGTGAAATCACTGAAATACTATGCATGTAGCAAATTTAGCCATCAAAACTATATTTTTAAAACATCACCTTTTATTTGCGTTACTTTCAATAGTTTACAATTGTAGAAAGATATTTTTTTATAGTTGACTCAATACGCGGGAATTTTGCAGCCGATTGATTTAAACATATTGAAAATCTATCGAAGAATAATTAAGTTATAAGCGTTTAATTTGTATTTCCTATCGGTCGTTATTTTAGGATTTTCAAATGACACCCTAACCTTGCCGTAAGTCTACGTCAAAAAAAATCGTAGTGACTGTCTAATATGCACTTTCAAATCTGAAAGCCACGAATCACACCTAAACAATATGTTCAATAGGATTTAAAAAAAAAATGAAGTTTCGATCGAATATACTTTGTACGGAAGGTGGTCTAGCATCTCCTAATCGTCTACTTCGCTTCTTGAATATGATGCAAAAGATAAGTCAAATGTAGGTGAAATAGAAGTAGAGACAGATTATCTTTTACAATTTTGACATGTTTAAAAAAGTCACTAAATGTACAGCCCAGAACTCACTAGAAAACACAGCACATCTTGAACTCATGGATATCGATAGTTAAGGAACTGCATATTTTTTATAACAATGCTGAGATGTGATTCATATATTGGCTTACACTGCGCTCTGTTTGCTGACATTTAAATATGTATTCGATGCCAGATGCACACAAATGTCTTGTCCACGCACGTGCTTTATCAGCCAGTACGAAAATTAAACCGTTCTCACAAACCTCGATAGCCGGATGCACACTAATTTTATAAATTCTTTCTATAAAGTCTTTATAAATTACACCAGAGATGCATCATAAAAGCGACACAAGCTAAAGCCAAGATATAAAAAATGCAAACCCAGTATCACTTTCCCACCAACAAGCTTTAGTAATTAAGCAGGAAGCAAATAGGAGGTGATAAAACAAATCCCAAACCCTCTTATTGGTGGCACGCCGCAGATATCCCACCTACTAGACGCAAGCGAATTATCCGTAACATCTTGTTCAACCAGCATCGTTAACTCAATGAGCAAACCCGTCAGCTGCTCATGCGGTACTCACTCACCATGCGAGTTGGTTCCTCGCCACTCAATAATAGTTCGTTTCATAGCATGAAGAGATGAAAGCGCAATGGCAAAAATAGACACATTCACTCTCCTGCGGAAACGATAGGGGGATGATGAACAGCAGCATTATTTGTGTTCTCTCCTCTCGCGAGCAGAGAACTCTCGGCTGCAAATCGTGAAAACGCTCATGATTCAACAACACTGGTTTAATATGATATTTTACTGTCGTTTAATCCAAATATTTTATCATAGCCAAGACTCCTAACTTTTCCTTGAACATGACCCATTAGCTTCTGCACAGAGGTACTTCCCACCATTTTGACCACTTTTGGCCAATCTTTTTTAAATGTTTGGATGTCGTCCGCTGGTTTTATGAATTTTCGAAGGGCCCAAGGGGTCATTCAAAAACGACGGCCACTCTTTGGAGGTGGAGGGGAGGGTATCAAATTTGTGACAATATGTGACCGGGGAGGGAGGGGGGTTATAAAAATGTGACATCCAACAATTTTGCATTAGGTAATCTAAATTTATCAGCGTTGCAACGAAAACAAAAGCGTCGAAAAGTTTGAGTGTACGGCTAATGAAAATACACACTTTACTTAGTCGTGTGAGTGCGAATAATTGTTCACTGTTGTCATTCATGTTCGTATCGTCAATTAGCACGAACTGCACGTGCTGTGCTTCAATCTGAAACTGCGTCGAAGTTTTGTTTTGTTTAAAATCCTATTGTGATAATTTTTGGTAGCGTTGAATTTTGATTTGATTCAAATGCTGGTCGATGCATTTTGTCGTGCATACCCGCTGAGCAATTTACAAGCCAACCGTGGTGTGTGAATACTGGCGAGATATAAAAAACGAATCCTATTCTGAAGAACGATTCAAATCGAAAATTTGCTGCTCGAAAACGGAAGCTTCGAAACCGAAAGCCAGCAGATCTTCTATTTCGAATGGAGAGATTGTTAAAAATGTTCCAAAAGTACCACCGGGTGAAGGAACTGCGGCATCATAGCCCCAGCATTGATTCCATTCCATTCAAAAGGCGGAAAAAAAGTGTAAAAATTGAATTTCCATGTGTTTCCAAGTAATTTTGTGCCGCTAATTTCAAATGTGTTATCTAAATTGTCGTATTAGGCAACACTTTTGAGATATGGCCATTTTATGGTCTCCTGGAGTATCCGGAACATCCGTTAAAATGGAAAATTCATTAGTCTCGTCCTAGAGCCAGGGCTGGAAAATGTCATGATTTTTACCCGAGTAACACATCTTCATGCTTTTATGTTGAGTAAGCTTCTCTAAAACCAAATCTAGTCATATAAAAGCATGTTAAACCGACATAAAATTTGTGTGTTGCTTGGGTACCGAACTACGCTTGAAAATCTCATCGGGCGGGAAAACGATGATGGAGATTTTCTTTCGAATCTCATCGAATTTTTCGCCATGACAGCATGTGATAGTGTTTTGGACATCGCTATTACCAACACATTTATTGATATAATTGTAAGTTTCATAACAAAACTTAAAATAAAACGTCCACTCTGTCGATTACATATTATTGCTTAGCTAATTTTAGGTTAACTATTTAGAAATATGTAAAACAAAATCGCGTGAGACAAAATCTCATGACTGCATGATGGTGTGAGAATGACAAGAAATCTCATGATAGTTCATTTCTTCTCGTGACAATGAGATTGCCTATTTTTTCATTGTCAAATGATGGCCGTGAGATTTACCAGCTCTGCCTAGAGCATTACGATTCTTTTTAAAACCATTTGTTCATAAAACGTAAGAAGCAAAGCGAAGTGGAGAACATGGTACGGCTTTAAGTGGGCGTGTCATGGACTTTCGGAAGTTCCGGAACATTCGTAAAATTTGATAATTCAGCAATTCGAAACCAAAAAGATGAAGTGGATTTTAGAATTCTCCAGTAATATCTGACTCAAAATTTTCAATTTGTAATTAGGGTGTTCCATTTTTTAAATAGGGTGATCCAAATAACGAAATTGAGAAAATATATGTTTATCAAAAAATTAGAGCTCTTGACTGATTTTAATTTTTTTATAGTTTATAATTTTAAGAACTCGTATTAATATATAAAAAAATCTTATTGATTTAAACAATCATAAAAGTGTTCAGTTTTTATTATTTTGGTGTCATGGTGGTGTCAGCGTTTGAAATGACAACAATAACTTAAATTTATCAGTTTAAAAATGCTTTTCAATAAGCCAGGATGCAATATCGCTTCTCTTTAAGGATCCCGGGAATTACATCAGCAATCGGTTTTCTAAGCAATCTATGTTTTTCCTTTGTAAAAATGGATGGTAAAGCTCGTGTAAATCTAGGTCGAAAATCTTCAGATGTCCCGCATACTCCGGGTGATCCGGAGGACCATGTAGTAACCAGTCGTCATCACAAATTGGTTACTACAGTCAATTTATTCAAACATTACCTGTAACTTGATTTGAAAATAAACACATAAATTTATCCACCTATCGTGAGATCTGACCGTTTTAACACTTTTCTGGGAGTACTAGGAATAAGAACCCGGATGTGATCATAATGGTCCTGGAAACCATTGCACTTATTTTTAAGTTCTCATGTTATTTGATGTGTCACATGATGGGTTTTGATCTAGATCTGAATTTTGCCACAGTAGCCGGAACATCAACCCGGATGAGACCAAATGTAGTCCTGGACCATAGGATTTATTTAGCAATTCTCATGTAATTTGAGGTGCCGCATATTAGGCCAAAATTGGCCGCTTCTCCGGGGGAATTTCCGGAACTAGTGAACCAATCCCAATAATTCAAAAGCAAAATATAGGGCTGTAATACCTTTCATTTGGCACTTGTTTCATTCAAATCGGTTCAGTAGTTGCTTGGGAAACTGAGTTAGAAGTTTCGTTACACACATACACTACCTACACACACAGACATCCAGTGCATCGTGCTGAGTTTGTTTTATAAAAAACTCGGTCTTCCAGGCTTTCGACCAGAAGTCGGTTTATCAAGATTTAAATATGTATACACTTCCTTGTAAGAAAGGGCAAGTTCGTGGTAATCTAGTATGGGATTTATGTATTTACCAATTTCAAGGATTTCTCGGGCATTCCAGGACTCTGGCCTCCCAGAACCGTATTTGCGTAAGTTTGCGCAAGCTGAAATACAGTTTTTTGGAAAGTTGGTAAAAAAATCTTTAAAATAAGCCTATTGTGGGGTGTGCACATGTGTGCTCACATTTGAAAACTGGGTTGAAGTTTTTTTACTGATTGTCCATACATTTTAAAGGGCGAACACGAAATTATTGCGACATATTCAACAGGGCATAACTTTTTTCCATTGGGTAAAAATCAATCAAATTTTGCACACTTTCTAATTGATGTGTATTGTTTACATGCTGTCAAACTCGAAGTCGTGTTTTTCGATTCAACGAAAATGGAGGTGAACCAACGCGAGTCGAGAGAACAAATTCTTTCCAAACACCTGGAATTTCCTGACCTGTCGCACCGGCAGTTGGGAAAAATGTGCACCATTCAACCGTCTCCAGAGTGTTGAAGCGGTTTCAGGAGCGGTTGACGTTGGACCACGGCATAGGAGCTGGAAGAAAACCGGGACCAGAGAACAAAAAGACGGAGGGAAAGGTGAAGCGGATGATTAAAGCAAATCCCAACGTCTCAAGCCGTGATTTGGCTAAAAAGATCGGCATGTCGCAGAGCAACGTCCAGAATGCAAAGAAGAGAGCTGGACTACATACATACAAGGTACAGAACTTCCCAAACCGCGATGAGCGGCAACAATCGACGGCTAAAACTCGGGCACGGAAGCTCTACGAGAAGATGCTGACAAAATATGGCTGCTGTGTGATGGACGACGAAACGTATTATAAAAGCCGATTTTAAGCAAATTCCGGGGTTGAAGTTTTTCACCGGCAAGAGCAAGTTCTATTTGGAAGACAAATTTAAAAAGAAGAAAATGTCGAAGTTCGCCTCCAAATATCTCATTTGCCAGGCCATCTGCTCTTGTGGACTGAGGAGTGAGCCTTTCGTGACAAAGGGCACAGTAAATGGCGAGATCTACAAATCTGAGTGCCTCGAGAAGCGCCTTTTGCCGTTCTTGCAGCAGCACGACGAAGCTCCGCTATTTTGGCCAGATTTGGCATCATGCCACTATTCTAAAAGTGTCCTGGAGTGGTATGAGGCCAATTCTGTCCATTTTGTTCCAAAGGACATGAATCCGCCAAACTGTCCGGAACTGCGCCCGGTGGAGCAGTACTGGCCAATGATGAAGCGGGAACTTCGGAAGAGCAAGAAGACAGTCAAAGACGAGAAGGACATGTTAAGAAAATGACAAAAAAAAAACTGAGAAACTGGTACCGGATGAGCCTGTAAAGACTTTGATGGAGGGCATCAAGCGAAAATGCGTTCATTTTTACACTCAAGGCTCCATCGATTAACTTTTCTTTTGATTTTTAAGTAAATATATGTATAAAACTACCCTAAAATTTTAGTTTGATTTTAAACATTATAAGAAAGTTGGCATGACATTTATGGTGTCGCAATATTTTCGTGTTCGCCCTTTACCTGAATTAACGCCACCTCCTTGATGAGAATCATTACGCTTCTTGATGGTGGTGCTAAAGACTTTATTCGATGAAATTTGGACACACGCAATTGTTCGTAACTTTTTAGCGTGTGGGTAAAAATTATTGAAATTACTGAACTGAATGTATTTCATTGTGTTGTGTCAATTGTGTAATGAGTTTCGTGAAAATCGGTCGAGTGATTTCAGTAATGGCTTCGAATGAAGAAATAGTGCGCCAACAAATTTTGGGCACTCACTTCGAAAACCCAAACGCTTCTCATCGCCACCTCTAAGTTGGCCGTTCCAGAGAGTGTACGGAAGAAGAAATTGTCGAAAATCGCCAAAAAATTCCTTGTCTGGCAAGCGATCTGCGGATGTGGCAAAATGAGTCAGCCCTTCATCACCTCTGGGACCGTCAACGGACAAATCTACAAGGACGAATGCCTCCAAAAACGACTTCTGCCCTTCTTGTGATCTCACAATGACCCGACACTGTTTTTGCCGGATTTGGCATCTTGCCACTATGCCTGACCCGTCTTAGACTGGTACAAAGATAATAATGTAGTTTTTGTACCAAAATACGTCAATCCTCCAAACACTCCGAAACTTCGCCCAATTGAAAAATTTTGGGCTATCATGAAGGCAAAGCTCGTTTAAACTCCAAAACTGATAAAAAATGAACTTGAACTAAAGAAAGTGTGGTTAAAAGTAAGTAAGCAAGTCGGTCCTATCATTGCCCAAAATTTGATGAAAGGGGTCAAGGCAAAGATGCGGGCATTTGGGTTGGGAGAAGAGGTTCAATAAACCAATGATGTCAAAACTTAACCATTTGGTAGTACTTTATTTCCAGAAAGTTTGAAAAAAATCGGGCTCAAGGAAATTTTTTTAAGACCTATATTGTGAGTCCAAATTTCATCGAATACAGTCTTTATTTAGTGTAGGGTGTAGGGCTTAGAATTACGACAAATTGACGTTTGTATTTGTCTTCAAATGCAGATATTGTTTTGAAACAGTATCTGAATATGCACACTCACCAACGTCGGGGCTGAATACAATATTCTCTGGATCAAAACTGTGTGCCACAACCGAGCCTCTGCTGAACCAAAACAATTGGTTTATAATTGTTGTTCCTGTCATACAAGCATCCCTTGGGATATTTACCCAAGTGAATACGCTTACCACTGGAATCGAACGAATATGAAGGCTGATACCAGGAGAACGGAAAATATTGTTTTTAAGTTATGATGTTATAAGTAGGGTAACCAACGTATTTTGAACCCTGCGAAAAACCACTTTATTTTGGACGCTTCGATTTTATTTTGCTGGAAGGGTCCAAATGAAATGGATTAATGGACCCAAAATACTTTGGTTACCCCAGTTCTATTTTATTGTTTTACCTTTTCTTCTGAGGGAAATAATTCGGAAAGTTCACGTGCACGTGGTTTAGAAGCTCCTCATTAGTCAATTTTCTGAATTTGTCGTTAAACTCATCAACTAAAATGTGGGTTATTGTTTTTTTATGCTCTTTGTGAAGATAATGTTGCTCTTGGTACACTGAAACGATTTGTTTTCCCTTGTCCGATCGATTGATAAGAAAATTGGCAGTAAATTCTTCACGACTGGTCATCGAAGGCACAACGATACGATTTGCGATTGAACTCAGTGGCGTGATTACCGGTCTTATGCCTTTCTATAGAATTAAAAAAAAAAAAACAAGAATTATTCATCATACCAAACCTATATTTTGTTGCTGTAACGCATTTTTATGAATTGATACAATAAAATTATGCGAATTTGATGCAGCAAATTTTGTTGTTGGCAAATTTTCAAAGGCATTTTCCTGCGTGCAAAAGGACGCAGCCAAAAAACGTTGAAATATTTCATTATATTCAAAGTGACCGTTAAAATAAAGTGTGCTTATACTTTCTGGAACAGTCGTTAACATCACGCCGAGGAAAATCGCCCGAGCGATTCACACCTATGGAAAGTTCAATTAATGCTGCTAATTCGATGCCAAGAGAGCGGTCATCAATTGTTCGATGGTTCGATACACTAGAGTTCTTCCATCAGAGATTGTAAAAACCACAGAACATTTAACACAATTGAGCATTTCGGGTTGGGAGAGCAGAAACAATGGGAAAATAAAAATCCCATCGGAACGATTGATGAGCCTTGGCGGAAGCTCAGGAAGGGGTGTAATCATAGGCAAGGCAAGTCCATCCGTCTGTGCCGCCGTCGTGGCTATGATCGATCAATGAGGTGAACACAGGCATGCCGGGCAGAATAAAGGCCTGCTAATGAGACGTGAAAACAGGAAAATCTACCGCGATTCTAGCTAAACAAGGGTGCCCCAGCGGTTTGTCGGAGTGGGGTAGGGGCGACGCCGAACAGAGGCTACTTGTGGGTAATAACTCATAAACATCAAGCGAGTTTAGCAACTGACTGCTGATGGCTTTGGCAAGTGAGAGCCTTTCCGGTTAGGTCTCGACTCAGAGCGTGGGCGTTTGGGCTGATGTTTTGCCACGTTCTGGCCGCCGTTCCTGAGTCGAAAGTTATATTTTCCATTACAAATTGAGCATGAATCGAACAATTGTGGAGTGGAGTTTCCAGCGGCCTATCGAAAAGTGGATGGAAATTTCATTTGTCGGTTTATTTTCTGACTGTTCTGCGAACTGTTGGGATTTTTCCTCCCTTTCATTGTAAGTAGATGAAGAGGATGGATTTTTCTGATTCTTATTGTTATCGACTGCTGGGTCTGGGGTTGTGGAAAATGAATAAGCTCGAATAATAGTATGTAAATGACTCGGAAAGGAGGAAGCATATACCATTATTCCCGGTTTATGCGCAGGCTGTCGGCGGTGAACAATGGCCTTTTCTGGATCGCACAGTCCCTGAATTTCCTTCATCCAGTTGGATTTCTCAGACTCGGCATTTTTTTTTCATCCTCTTCCCGAGGGCGTTGTCCGTCACAAGAGAGGCAAACACACTACAATCGCCACCAAAGGATGTGGATTCGTTTGTCCTTTCTGGGAAAGAACCGGATCAAGGGAACTGGTTTCCGTCATACAGTGGTTCCCACCGACACGAGAACCATGAAATCGAAATTAATGTCTTCCCGGTGTGTGTGTGTGTGTGTGTGTGTGTCGTGTGTGTGTGTGTGATGTCCTATTTGACAACGAACTTCAAACACGCCTTCGGAAACGGAGCCCTCACTTCATCGCTCCACAACCGTGGTTGATCCACCCATCAACATAATCAACATTGTAGAAGCAACGCAGTTTCCCGGCAGGCACATCTTCAAAGCGTTATTTTCTTTCCCACAATGCTTCCCTTTGTCCCTGGGAGAATTCCGTACGGTTCACTGACGGAACACAATTGACCACATGGGGAAGGATGTTGTTTTGTCGACACTACTTTGTGCATCGATTCCGCTCCAAGGGAGTTCAAATCGGATCGGAAAGCCCTGGAAATGGGTGCTGGCCGTTACGCTCTGCGAAACGAAGCAGATAATCGGATATATCTCTGCTTCGAGTTCACAGCTAGAAGTTGTGTTTGATGCGTACAAGTGAGTTGAGCATGTAAGAATGCATCAGAATAAGATGTTCACGGCATCTGCACGTATTTGTGATGGTTTTATTATGCTCATCGCAGGATGCTGTGCCTTTGATTATCATCTTTTGTTTGTTTACTTTTTTGCACGCTAAATTGTTCATTTCAATGTCGCTTTGAAATTAATTGAAAAATTAGCTTCTGGACACATGGCTAATTCATGAAAAAAATAGACTAAGCAATTTTGAATTCATCACGGTAGTGAGAAATCCATCATATATTCTACTCTGTGGATGAAAACCAGTTTTTCAACTTGAATCGGACAGAAAACAGTATGTTTAATCAAGGACAACAGTCGATGTCGATCAGTGTCAAATGTTCACTTGTTGTAACTAAAAACATACATATTTGCGATTGATACACCCGTTATTCCTTCACTCTGCAACAATGATATATGTAACTAGAACAAGCAAACAAACAAAATGTTGTTATTCTAGGTCATTCCAACCGTTTTTCAGTTCATAACTTAGGAACTAAAATTGCTATTGTAGCTTTTTTTAGCTATGCTAATTAGCGGTACATAATCAATAAAGTAGTTTGAATCATGAATGGTCAACCAGCACTAACGTTTGCATTAAACAAATGAACAAAAATTGACGATTTTCCATGGTGCACACCCGCACTGACGAAACTAGCCATGCACACAATCATAGTAACCCATGAGTCAGCAGACAAAATTTGACAGCTCTATCAGTCGAACTCAACCGTGATGGCAAAAACGTGAACAACTCCGTTCGAAGTGTGCGCGTTCAAAGAACAGCAACCCACCGCGTCGAAAACGAACGAACGAACGAATCGTGCGGCACTTTGTGTGGTCGCCGGATACGCCCGTTCCGGCATATACAACATCTTGGCACTATTAGACAACAATCAGAGCATCGATAGCAAGCCCGGTTCCGCACGGCCGACGACAAGAAGCTCCAAAGGCAGCTGAAGAGGAAGATCGAGGAAAAAGTGTCTAAGGGCGATACGGTCAAAATTTGGTCAATATCAACTTGACGTATTTCTTTCAATTTTGCATTTAAAAAACCTGAACACCCCTCATTTTGAAGGTGTGTGTGTGGTAGAATGTTGCTCTATTTTGATTTTGGAATTCACTCTTCAGTTGTCAAAATGCCGTCCAAGCAAGAAGAGCAGCGTATCAAAATTTTGCTCGCGCATCGCGAAAATCCGAGCTACTCGCACGCAAAGTTGGCAAAATCGCTTAAAAGTTGCCAAATCAACCGTTACAAATGTAGTTAAAGTGTTTTGGGAACGTTTGTCGACAGCCAGGAAGTCTAGATCGGGGGAAATCGAAAACCGGAAGCCGCTGAGACGACAAAGAGAGTTGCCGGTAGTTTCAAGCGAAACCCTAACCTATCTCTCCGAGATGCCGCAAATAAGCTGGGTGTATCGTCTACAACCGTGCATCGAGCCAAAAAACGAGCCGGACTATCGACTTACAAGAAGGTAGTGACTCCAAATCGCGATGATAAACAAAATACGACGGCCAAAGTGCGATCCCGGAGGCTGTACACGACGATGCTGATGAAGTTTGACTGCGTGGTAATGGACGACGAAACCTACGTCAAAGCCGACTACAAGCAGCTCCTGTCCCGGAAGCAAAAAAACGGCAGAAGGAAGGGAAAGGTAGCAGATATTTTCAAGCAACACGAAACTGTCAAAGTTCGCAAAGAAATATCTGGTTTGGCAAACCATCTGTACCTGTGGCTTGAAAAGCAGCATTTTCATAGCTTCCGGGACTGTCAACCAAGAAATTTACGTGAAAGAGTGTTTGAATAAACGTCTGCTGCCTTTCCTGAAGAAACACGGTTGTTCCGTACTGTTTTGGCCGGATTTGGCATCTTGCCATTACGGTAAAAGGCCATGGAGTGGTACGCCGCTAACAACGTGCAGGTGGTTCCCAGGACAAGAACCCTCCCAACACGCCAGAGCTCCGCCCAATTGAGAAATACTGGGCTATTGTCAAGCGGAACCTAAAGAAGACTAAAAAACTGCTAAGGACGAGCAGCAGTTCAAGGCAAACTGGCTTTCTGCGGCGAAGAAGGTGGACAAGGTGGCTGTACAAAATCTGATGGCAGGGGTCAAGCGTAAGGCCCGGTCAATTCGGATTTGGAAAAGCGGAAGCCTAACTGAATATTTTCCCTGAATTTAATACTAATTGAACTTGAAAAAGAAATTTAATTTGATTTTTTAAATAAACGATTTCACCGATTTACACGCGTTTTCCCTTGACCAAATTTTGACCGTATCACCCTTTACATCGCTGCGTGCGCTTGGCCGGGAGATCGGTTCAACCGGCCAAACAATGAAAAAGTACCTTTCGAACATGAACATACATGTCAGGAAGCGGAAGTCACGTCCACTGGTTTCGGAGTTGTAGGCAATGACGCAGCGGCAGCGGCTGAATAAGATGGCCAACTCGATTTTCCCGGCGAATCGCGACGTGGCGGTGGTGATGGACGACAAGACCTTTCTCACCCTGGATGGCAACGACTGGCAGGGCACTTCGTATTTTACTTCCCCCACGAAAGAAGTGAGCTCCAAAGTGAAGTTCATTTCACAAACCAAGTTTCCCAATTATGTGGTGGGTGACAATCAGCGAGAAGGACTTCCGCTCTTCTTTCGCTCCGGGCTGGCCGTGAACGGGGAAATTTATAGTACAAAATGCCTGCCGGAAGTTGCGTCGTTCATCAAGAAATACCATGGTGAATGTTCCGGCTAATTGCCGGAAGGCCGCTTGCAAGGGCAGCTTAAATAATTACCTTCCATGGAAAATTTATCAAAAGCAATTATCTGTCTTAGCGTTTTTTATTATTATCATTTTTTTAATGCAAACGTTATGAGATAATCAGAGATGTTCGAGATGATTTACAATTAGTATCTACAATTGAAACGGTCACTTTTTCAGCTTTACAAATTTATGATATGTATTCAAACATTTTCATTGGGTTTTCTGGAAAAACAACAGACATTTTGAGATAATCTGGGATGTTCTAGGTCATCCAAACAGTCATGGAGCTCAAAACTTGTGATGTGCAGTTGTAACTATAGTTTTTGGGCGATATGCAATGAACCATGTTCAATGGATCTTTTGGAAGGTCAACCGACATTATGATGAAATCTGGATCATACCAGACAGTTCATTAGTTCATAACTTAGGATATACAATTGAAACTATTGATTTTTCTGATCCTAGCTGTTCTGAGGTATGATACGTATTCAGCTATGTTGATTGATTCTTATGGAAGAGCAACCTTTGTTATGAGATAATCTGAGATGTTCTTAGTCATCCAATCTGCCCTAGAGTACTGAACTTACGATCTAGATTTGTCCCTGTAGCTTTTCTGGCTATACATAGTTAGGATATGTTTACAACCATGTTTATCTGGAGTCATCTTGAAAGTCAGCATTTTTTATTAAATGATCTGGGATTTTCTATATGAGCCATTCAGTTCTGGAACTTAAAAATTAGGATCTACAGTTTGAACTGTAGCTTTTCAGGCTACACAAATTAAAGATATGTATTCAACCATGTCCACTTGATCTTCGGGTAGGACTCTAGGTCCAAAATATTATGTAGTTCAGTACTACATCTTCTACATGAACTACGATGTTCGAAAGTTAGATATTAAACATGATCAAAACATTCACCCCTTTCAAAAAATTTGCAATTACTTTCACTTATTATACCCTTGAGCAAACCAGTTGGGTTGGCGATTCATTTCATAAGACAAACGGATGAACAACAACATAAGTTGCCATGAAAATAATTATTGTTTTTTTAGTCGTTTCCCTTTGATTTAGAGTAAGAAATCTAAAAGTGAAATGCGGCATAACCCGTCAGTATCACACCTAATGTTAGTGCCTTTATATAAACGTTCTACGACGTGGCAATAAAAAAAATTAGTAGCATATGTGATTTGAGCCACGAGAGGAAATCAATGACGACATGTGATACCGCCAACAAATTGGGACCGAGTATCGGAATGCTTCAATGAATCAAAAAACGGAATAATTCAAAGACCTAAAATAAGCAGAAAATCACCAAACAAGGGCCGGAAATTGTTTTCGCGAGTTTTCCAGCGACCAGCTGCATGCATTGCAATGGACGATGGTATGGCAAGCAATATGTTTCTGAGGTTTTATTATCGGATCTATAAATGCGACAATCTCTGAGTGTCTGCAGAAGAGGTCCTGCCTTTACATAATAAGCATAGTATCCATTCTTTGTTTTGACCTGATTCAGCGAGCGCGCTTACCAATTCCAAATTCTCAATCAGCCCAGGATGAAGGGCATACACTTCGATAAGAGAGCATCAATCCACCGAATTTTTCATGGAACGTTACTAGTGTCCAAAGAATGCGAAGAAACACTTGTCGAGAACTCGTTCGATCAAATCTTCGAATTTTTTTGAAGGAATAATATTTATTTTAACGGTACACAAGCAAAAAGAAAAATAACAAGCTGGTATCATATAAGTAATAAGTTCTGTTATCCTAGATATCGTTTTGATCTCAGCTGTTATCACATTTAGCTAGTTATCACCATTAGCTAGTTTTGTTATCACATGTTATCATTGTAAACATACAATTTTTGACGAACGTTACTTATTGAATGAAAACCCCATTTGCTCGGGTTATCAAATTGATAACAAGTTCTGATAACAGATTATAAATGTTTGATCACTAAGAATGTTATCATTTAAGCTGAATCAACAGCCAAAATAATAAAACATATAATACATAAATATTCGTTGGATATCAAAATATTAACTCGTTTTATTGTCATCGAGTTCATTTTGATAATAAATATGAACAAATTTCTTGCTAACATTTCAAATTATGTTATTAACATGATATCAAATTCATCTACTTATAACTGAAGTAGTGCTGGTAATAAGCTCAATATTATAACCATCACATGCTGGTAATATTCAGCTTTCGTTAGCATGCTGGGAGAATTCAGTAACGTTCGTCAAAAATTGTTTTTAAAAATTGATAAAAGATGATAACAAAATGTGCCAATGTTGATAACAAAACTTGTTAGGCAATAACATGTGAGTTCAAAATGATAACAGAGATAACAAAACTTGTTATATATTTGATATCAGTTTGATCAAATCGATGAGACCTATGATCAGTGATCAAACAATGATAACCAGGTATGAGAATGTGTTATCAATTTGGTATAATCCTTTGCTAGGGTAAACATAACGTTCAAGTTCAATCTTGAACAATGAAGGATCATTCGTTTGTTTGTTATATTTTTCATCCGAACAACATCATGTAATGGTTCGTAAATGTCTTCGATACAGTTCTTAGTGAGCAAAGTATTCGAAGATAAATGCTTCCATTCTCTGGTATCAAAATTGAACTATTGTGTTGTTGAAGTCTTTAATAAATCTTTTTCATAAAAGAGGTGACTTGATTTAGTCACCCCCTTCCCCTTTTTTTAAAAACATGTTGCATTCTATAAATCCTATCATCTTTTTCAGTTATTTTTGAACCCTTAAATAAAGCTCAAAGATCCCTCTTCAAGAGAAGTGAAAATGATTCAGTATAATTTACAACCACATATTGTGAAGTATAATAAACTGAGGCGTGGAGTTCTGATAAGATCGGGTTTCTAATGTACGATTCTCACGAAGCTAGCCAGAGCATCTCCAAAGACTTGTTGAAGCTTCTCCAGAAGGTTGCTGAAGTTTCTCGTGAAGTTTTCTGAAGCTTCCTTCAAAAGCATGCTGAAGTTTCCCTAGAATCTTGCTGAAGCTTCTCCTGAAGTTTGGTAAAGCTCCTCCAGAAGCTTACTTTTGAAGCCACTGCAGAAGTTTGTTGAAAACCAGCTGCAGCTTCTCCAGAAATTTGCCTCACTTCTCTTGAAGCTGCTCCAGAATTCTGCTGATGCTTCTCCTAAAGCTTGCTGAAACTTCTTCAGAAGATTGCAGCAGCTACTTCAAAAGCTTGCTGAAGCTACTCCCAAAGTTCTCTGAAGCTTCTCCAGCAGCTTGCGAAAGCTTCTTCAGAAGCTTACTGAAGCTTTTCCAAAAGCTGGCTGAAGCTTCTGCAGAAGCTTCAGCTTACTAAAACTCTTGAAGCTTCTCCAGAAGTAGGACTACTTCTCCTAAAGCTTTTCCAGAACCATACTGAAGCTTCTCCAGAAGCTTGCTGAGACTTCTCCAGAAGTTTATTGAAGCATCTCCTGAAGCTTGCTTAAGCTTCTCTAGAAAATTGCTTCTCAAAAGTTTGCAGAAGTTTCTTCAGGAAGCTTGCTGAAGCTACTTCAGAAATTATCTCAAGCTTATCCAGAAGCTTGCTGAAGTGTCTCCAGAAGTTTGGTGGAGCTTTTTTAGAAGCTACTTTAGAAGCTTCTGGAAGATATTTCAAATTCTCTGTAAGCTTGTTGCAGCTTATCCAGAAGCTTACTGACGATTTTTTAAGTTTCTCCAAAAGCAAGTTGACGCAGCTTTAAATGCTTGCTTAAACTTCCCCAGAGGCTTGCTGAAATTTAACTAGAAGCCTATTAAAGCTTCTCCTTAAGCCTACTAATGCTGTTGCAGAAACTTGCCAAGGCTTCCTTGGAAACTTGCTGGAGCATTTGTATAATTTTGCTGAAGCTTTCCCTAAAAGTTTCTGAAGATTCTCCAAAAGCTTGCTAGAGCTTCTGCAGAAGCTTGATGAGGTTTATTCGTAAGCTTTCTAAAGTTTCTCCAGAAGTTTGCAGGATCATGTCCTACAACTTCTCCAGAAGAATGCTGAAGCTTCTAGAGAATTTTGCTTAAAATTCTACAGAAGCTTGTTGAAGTTTCTTCTGAAGTTTGTTGAAGCTTCTTCAGATGCAAACTGAAGCTTATCCAATAAATTCCTGTAGCTTTTCTGTTAGCTTGCTTTAGTAACTCCAGAGACTTTCTGAAGCTTTTCCAAAAGTTGCTGAACCTTATCCCAAAGTTTGCTGATGCGTCTCTAGAAATATACTGAAGCATTTCTTTGAGCATGTGGAAGCTTCTCTTGAAGTTTGTTAAATATTCACCAGAGACTTGCTGATTCTTCTCCAAAAGCGTGCTCAATAATCTCCCAGAAACTTGCTGAAGCTAATCCAGAAGCTTGCTTCAGCTTCTCCAGGAGCTTTCTGAAGCTTTTTCACCAGAAGTTTGTTGAAGCTAATCCAGAAGTTTTCTAAAGCAAATCCAGAAACTTGTTGGAACGTATTCAAATAACTGCTTAAAATTCCTCAGAGGCTTGCTGAAGCTACAACAGAAGACTGATAAAGCTTATCCAGAAGCTTTTCCAGAAGCTCATTAAAGCTTCTCTAGAAGTTTGCCAAGGCTTCTCCAGCCTTTTACTGAAGCTTCTGCATAAGCTACTACAGAAACTTCCTGAAGTTTCTTTAGAAGCATGCTGAAGCTTCTTCAGAAGTATGATGGAACTCCTTCAGAAGCTTGCTGTAGCTTTCCTGGAGGCTTGCGGAAGCTTCTTCAGAACTCTGTTGAAGCTACTTCAGAAGCTTTTTGGAGCTTCTCCAAGAGCTTGCTGAAGCTTCTCCAAAAGTTTGCTGAAGCATATTCAACAGCATGCAAAAGCTTTTCCTGAAGCTTGCTGAAGATTTTCCAGATTTTCCAAAATCTTGCTGAACCTAATGCAGAAGCTTACTGAAGCTTTTCTGGAAGCTTGTTGAAGCTTCTTTAATTAATTGCTTTAACTTCCCCAAAAGCTTGCGGAAGATTCAATAGAAGCCTGCTTAAACTTATCCAGAAGCTTGATGAAACATCCCATTAAACTGAAGTTTCTCTGGCCGTTGAATGAAGCTTCTTCAAAATCTCGATTAAGCTACACTGCTAAAGATTCTTCAGAACCATAATGTAACTACTTCAGAAGCTTGCTGAAGATTATCCAAAAGCTTGCTGAAGCTTTCCTAGAGGCTTTCTGAAAATTCTTCTGAACCCTGTTGAACCTTCTTCAGAAGCTTGCTGAAGATTTTCCACATTCTCCAGTAGCTCTTTAAAACTAATCCAAAAGCTTGCTGAAGCTTCTCCAGAAACTTGCTGAAGCTTCTTCAGAATCATGCTGAAGCTTTTAAAGAAGCTTGTTGGAGCTTCTCAAGAAGCTTGCTGAAGCTTCCTCCAGAACTCTGCTGAATCTTTTCCAGATGCTTGCTGAAACTTCTTCAAAAACGTGTTAAATTTTTTCCAACAGCTCACTGAAGCTTCTTCTAAAGTTTGCTGAAGATTTTTGAAGCTTTTTCGCAAGCTTGTTGAAGCTTCTCCAGATGTTTGCCGAAGTTTCTCCAAAAGTTTGCTGAATTATCTCCAGAAGCTTGATGCGTCTTCCCCAGAAGCTTTCTGAAACTCCAGAAGCTTGCTGAAGCTTTTCCAGAAGCTTGCTAAAGCATTTACAGAAGCTTCAGAAGCATCTTCAGAAGCATCTCCAGAACCTTGCTGAAGCTTCCCAGAAACTTACCTAATTTACTCCAAAAACTTATTCAAGCATTTCTAGAAGCTTTTTGAAGCTTCTTCAGCAGCTTTTTCAGAATCTTGGTGTTTTTCTAGAAGCAAGTTGAAGCTTCTTCAGAAACGTGTTGAAGTTTTTCCAGCAGCTTGCTGAAGCTTAACCTAAAGTTTGCCGAAGCTTCAATAGAAGCTTACTGGAGCTTTTCCATAAATTTAGTGAAGCTGCTCCAGAATATTGAGGAAACATCTCCAGATTAATGAAGCTTCTACATTAGTAAATGCTTCCTGAAACCTTTCCAGAAGCCTGCAGAAGCGTCTCATAAAACATGCTGAACATTTCACAGAAGCTTGATGAAACTGCTCCAGAAGCTTATTAAAGCTTATTAGTTTGCTAAAGATGCTTTTTCAGATTTTTGAAGCGTTTAGAGATGCTTTCTGAGGCTTTAAGAGAAATTTAGTGTAGCTACCTGAAATTCAGAAATTGGTCAAATCTTCTCCTGGAGCTTGATGAAGCTGCCCCAGAAACTTGCTTCTGAGCTTCCTTCTGAAGCTTCTCCAAAAGCTTGCAAGAGCTTCTACAAAAGTTTGCTAGAGCTTCTCCAGAAGCTTGTTAAGGTTTTTTCGAAAGCTTAAGAAAGTAACTCCAGAAGTAGAAGGAGATGTTCGCTCATCACCATGAGGCACCAAGAGTGAACATTAATGTTTTTGGCTAGAATGAAAGATGTGAAGAGAAAGTGAAAGTTCCGTCAGAGTGCGGCAGGTAGGAAATCTAATAGATGTTTATTGAAAATTGAGCGAAAGGGCATGTATCCAATGGTTTCACTTTCTCTTCACATCTTTCATTCTAGCCAAAAACATTAATGTTCACTCTTGGTGCCTCATGGTGATGAGCGAACATCTCCTTCTACATCATAATCGTTACTCCTCGCATGGAGAATAAATAACATAACAATTAATGTATGTAACTCCAGAAGCTTTCTTAAACTTCTTTCTAGTAGCTTATCAGGAAGCCTGCTGAAACTTCTTCAGAAGCTTGCTGAAACTTTTCTAGACACAGGTTGAATTTTCTCCAAAAGCTTGCTGAAACTTCTTCTAAAATTTGCTGAAGCTTCTTAAGAAATATACTGAAGCATATCCAAAAACTTGCTGAAGCATCTTCCGAAGCTTAATGATGCTTCTTCAGAAGCTTGCTGAAGTATATCTCCAAGCATGCGAAGCATCTCTTGAAATTTGTTAAATATTATCCAAAAGATTGTTGAATCTTCTCCAAAAGCTTGCTGAACATTTTCAAGGAGTTTACATTCTTCAGAAATTTACTGATACTTCCTCAGATGCTTTCTGATGCTTCTCCAGAAATTTGCTGAAAATTTTCCAGATTCTCCAAAAGCTTTTTGAATGAAGTTTCTTCAAATAATTGGTTAAACTTCCGCAAAGGCTGGCTGAAGCTTTAAGAGAATCCTGCTGAAGCTTTTACAGGAGCTTGTTGAAGTTTCTCCAAAAGCTTGTTAAAGCTTCTCCAGTAGCTTACCGAGGCTTCTCTGGCCGTTCACTAATGCTTTTCAGGAAGCTTGATTAAGCTAATCCAGAAGCTTGCTGAAGATTATCCATCAGCTTGCTGAACTTTTCCTAGAGGCAACCTATAGCTTCTTCAGAACCCTTCTGAAGCTTTTCCAGAAGATTTTTGAAGCTTCTCCAAAGGCTTGCTGAAGCTGCTCCTAAAGGTTGCTGAAGCTTATTGAAGCTTATTCACAAGCTTGCTGAAGCTTCTCCAGATGTTTGCTGAAGTTTCTGCAGAAGATAGATAAAGCATTTCAACAAGCTCGTTAAAATTTTTCCTCAAACTTGCTGAAGCATCCTCTGGGGTATGTGGAAGCTTCTCCTAAAGCTTGTTGAATATTCTCCAGAAGCTTGCTGAAGCTTCTTTAGGAGCTTACTGAAGCTTTCTCAGAAGCTCTAGAAGCCCCTTCAGAAGCTTCTCCAGAACCCTGCTGAAGCTTCCAAGATGCTTGCTATAACTACTCCAGAAGCTTATTGTAGCTTCGTCAGATGCGTGTTGAATCTTCTCCAATAGCTTGCTGCAGAAACGTGCTGAAGCTTTTCAAAAGCCTCCCTGTTGAAGCTTCTCTAGAAGCTTACTGAATCTCTTCCAAAAATTTAATGAAGCTTCTCTTGAAATATCTTCAGAAAATTATTGTAGCTTCTAAATTAGCAGCAGCTTGCATCAACTAGCTTGTTGAAGCGATCAGAGATGCTTGCTAAAGCTTTAAGAAAAACTTACTGAAGTTTCTCCGGCAGCTTGCTGAGGCTTCTGCAAATTTCTCAAATCTCCTCCTGAAGCTTGATGAAACTGCCCCAGAAGTTTGCTTAAACTTGCTCATAGATTGTTAAACCCTTTTAAAGCTCTTTTTGCTCTTGTGAGTGTCTTCAAAAGCTTGCTAAAGCTTCAGAAAGCAGCTCTAGAAGCTTGTTGAAGCTTTTTTAACAGATTGCTGAAGATTCTGGAGAATTTTTCTGAAGCTTTAGGATAAACTGGATGAAGGTTTTCTAGAAATTTGATTAAACATGCTCATAGCTTGTTGAAGATTTTAGGGAGATTTTCTAAAGTTTCTTTAAAAGCTTTCTGAAGCTTCTAAAATTTGCTAGAACTTCTACAGAAGCCTGCTGAAGTTTCTTCAGAAGCTTGCTGAGGCTTCTCCAGCAGCTTGTTGAAGCTTTTCTGAAAGCTTGCTGAAACATTTCCGGAAGCAAGCTGAAGCTTCTTCCGAAGCTTCTGAAGCCTATCCAAAATGTTTCTGAAGCTTCTCCAGAAGCCTGTAGAAATTTCTCTTCTAGCATTCTGAAGCTTTTCCAGAAGCTTGCTGAAGTTTTGGTAAGAATTGATAAAGCTTTTGCTATTATCGTATAATAAGTTTAATAAATAAACCAAAACCCTGCTGAAATTTCTTTAGAGTTTTGCTGAAATTTCTGCAGCAGCCTTCTCTTGAAGTTTGATGAAGCTAATCCAGAAGCCTACAGATACTTTTTCACAAGCTTACTGAAATTACTTCAGAAGCTTTCGGAAACTTCTTTATAGGACTGCTGAAACTTTTCCAGAAGCTTCTTCTCAAGCTTGCTGAAGCTTTTCCAGAAATTTAATAAAGTTTGTCCAGACATTGAAATTTACTGCAGTTTTTGATGAAGCTTGCTGGAGTTTCTCAAAAAGTTTGCTGAAACTTTCCTTAAGAATCGTACTATCAGACTTCATGGTTCTGCAAAGCGATGACTTGAAAGACATTTTCAGAACAATCAGTTTAACTAGTAATTTCTAACCTTCGTTTTGTTGTTTTTAATAAATATGACAATTATTTTTAAAAAACATTTCCACTGATTGCAGCCAGCCAATGGGAAGGAGTCCAACAAAATCTTCTCATCGAAAAAAAATGTCGGAAAAATGTTCCGCTGAACTAGTTCTAATTAGCACAATGAAAGTTTTGGAACTGGTCCGTAACTTTTAACAATAGTTCATTTATAATGATTGAAATTTTCATCATTGATTTATTACATTTCTTTATAACCATTTATCTACTAAAGTAGTTTTAAATGACGTCGAATCTAAGAAAACTCCAAATTCAATATTCTTCTCAATCCCGACTATGCCTCTTTCAACGGAGCCTTAATCATTGCAATTTGAGCTCATTTGGTAACTAATTGATCTTCCCTACTTCAAAAAGTTCCAGTTCTGAAACTTCATCTGGACAAGAAATCACTTCCTTCCCAAGATCATTTCCGAGTAAAAATCAACTTGCCAACCGAACGTTTAGCCATCACAATTCCTCGAACTTGATTTGTATGCTCTCCTGATCAATTATCCCAAACAAAGTGCTGACTACCATAAGGCAAATCATTCAATTAAGCCTAACGTAAGTCAATGAGGTTGCAATATTTGCCGAGTTAGGCTTCCGACCATGATTTGACGATCTAATAAATTATCCCATTCGGAAGAACCGACTCGAGCCTCCTTGGGGGGTGGGGGATGGAGGAAGCAAAATCAACTTGGCAAATTTCACACATCGTCGCACTTAATTTTGCTTGAATTGCTACGAACACACAATTCCTTCCATTCCGTATGCCAACTTCGGAGGGGCAAACTTCTGGCTACAATCTGGCCGATTTCGTAAATTTCCCTGAAGCAATACCTGCCGCAATTCATGCCGGGAAGTTTGTCCTCAACCCCAGCATCGGTAATATCCTCACATTATTGGCTTCGGCTTCCCTCCGGACAAACTTCTCGCCACTCGACGGCAGCAGTGGTCCCTCGGCAGAGATAACCGTCGTCGGTACAACCATCAGGAGGAAACAACAACAACCACACTTTGTTAATTATTTCTCCAAGCCAAGTTAATCTCGACTATCCATCGGAGTCTGCTGTCATTGTCGGTATGTGTTTGTGTGTGTGAATGAGAGGGAGCAACTTCAAAGGACCTGCTTCGGATGTTTTCGCTGCCCCAGTTCTGGGCATGGAGTCTCGTCGTTTCAATGAAATTATGTCCTCTAATGGCTCTCAATCCCTTGTCCGGACGGCAACAACGACTATGATGGTGAGAAAACTTGTCGATATGAGCTGAACAGCTTTTACGATGCATAATGTCCTGTTTCTTCGCCTCCGTGAGGACCTCCGGGTGGAAAAGTCAAACGAAAAACTTGTGCCTGATTTAATTACAGCACTACTTACTTCACTGTCGGAGCCCTTTCAGGGTTCCGGAAAAAAAATGAATAGAAGCAAAAAGGTTGAGGCAAGAGGACGAGACATTAGCATCATCAGTGGCTCCATTTGAGTCCGCACGCCAGCGCATGTGGTGTCTTGTTTTTTTTTTTGCTATCCTTGTGCTAATGGGTAAGCTTTGCGGAGGATGGATTTTCTGGAAAAGCTGAGCCCAATGCAGAAGGGAAAAAACAAATTCCATTGCGTAGGAGGAGGAGCGTATGGTTTCTTGGTAGGATTTGAGTCGGAAAAAATGGGCGAAACGTATGGTTCAGCTTTGTCGGAAGAACTACGATTGCCTCTCGTTACGGGAAATGGCCAGCTGTTAGCTTTGCTGTGAATATCCGGAAATCTTGTTTCCTTTTGTTCACGCAGGGAAAAAATCAATTCCGTTGCATTTGTATTCCACCATGGACACACACATTGGAGTCGAGTTCCGCATTTTACAATTCATTACAGAAGATGAATGTTTCACCACGGCCGGCATTCGATCCAGTACCTACTCCACATTGGCAGCTTCGAGTCCCAGCAAGATGGATGTGATGTGAGAGGGATGCTGCGACTGACGACTGCGGCCATTCCGCCTCTGCTGTTGAATGCAAATTTTGCACTTTTCACTGACGTGTCAAAGTCCTTCACTCGGTCAAGAGGCGGTCGTTGGTGTGAGCTTGAATGATTTATAAATATTTGTGTGATGTCCGATAGTCGACTCACGAAAAGCACTGGCTCGTTTAAGCGAGGGGACCTTCAATGGAGTTGGTTCTCGTGTCGAATACCGACATGAGTTGTTTTTAATTAATTTTGAACTGAAGTTGTTCCCAACATGAAATGGATTGTTATGCTTTTGAAATCATCTCAACTATATGAAATTTCAACCAAATTTCGATTAATTTCCTTTAAGTTTTAATTCCGTGTGTCAAAATATGAGCTGGGCAGATGTGACCGTTGAGGTAAAACTAATCAACCACATCAGCCATGTCATGGCTAGTTAAAAGCTGATTAATTTCTGATCTCCGTAATTGACGGGTTTCGGTTGAACTTGTCTGCAATCAGCTTTTCAAAAACAAAAATTATCTACGGCTTAACATGATTTCGTCAGTTAAATTCAGACCCTCGTCTAGATAAGCCAAACCCTTATTTACTATTCCATCCTCAATTAACCTTTTCGTTTCAAAGCGTTCTCGTTCAAAATCAAGAATCAAGTAGAAAACAAATTATTAAACACCATCCTAATATATATGAAAACATGATTTTTTTTTGCAATTATTTGGTATGAAAAATAATGACTCCATACGTTGGATTTGGATCTGGCATTGCGATTGGATTTTTGTTGAATTGATTGGATCAGATTTAGATTGGATTTCGATTGGTTTGAATTGGATTTGGAT
Organism: Aedes japonicus; assembly: GCA_034211315.2. Classification (NCBI taxonomy): domain Eukaryota; kingdom Metazoa; phylum Arthropoda; class Insecta; order Diptera; family Culicidae; genus Aedes; species Aedes japonicus. The sequence goes on from JASCZW010001128.1 coordinate 132,627, forward strand.
TGTATTTCGATTGGATTTCGATTGGATTTTCGATTGAATTTCGATTGAATTTCGATTTGAATTTTGATTGGGTTTGATTGTTGGATTGTGATTTGGATGGATTCGATTGGATTTGGATTGGATTTGGATTGGATTTGGATTGGATTTGGATTGGATTTGGATTGGTTGGATTGGATTTGGATTGGATTTGATTGATTGGATTGGATTTGGATTGGATTTGGATTGGATTTGGATTGGATTTGGATTGGATTTGATTAGTTTGGATTGGTTGGATTGGATTTGTTGATTGGATTTCGGATTGAATTTGGATTGGATTTGGATTGGATTTGGATTGGATTTGGATTGGATTTCAGATTGGACTTGTGATTGAGATTTAGATTGGATTTCGATTGGATTCGATTGAATTTGGATCTGATTTAGATTGGATTTCGGATCGGATTTCAGATTGGATTTCGATTGGATTTGGATTGGATTTGGATTGGATTTGGATTGGACTTGGATTGGATTTGTATTGGATTTGGGATTGGATTTCGGATTGGATTTCGGATTTGATTGATTGGATTGGATTTCGATTGGATTTCGGATTGGATTTGGATTGGATTTCGATTTGATTTGGATTGGATTTGGATTGGATTTCGATTGGATTTCAGTTTGGTTGGATTGATTGGATTATGATTGGATTGGTTGGATTGAGCTTGGATTGGATTTCGATTGGATTTGGATTGGATTTGGATTGGATTTGGATTGGATTTGGATTGGATTTCGATTGGATTTAGATTGGATTTTGATTGGATTTGGATTGGATTTGGATTGGATTTTGATTGGATTTGGATTCGATTTCGATTGGATTTGGATTGGATTTGGATTGGATTTGGATTGGATTTGGATTGGATTGGATTGGTTGGATTGGTTTAGATTGGTTGGATTGGATTTGAATTGGACTTCGATTGGATTTCGATTGGATTTGGATTGGATTTTGATTGAATTATCGGATTGAATTGATTGGATTTGGATTGAATTTGGATTAGATTTCGATTTGATTTGGATTTGATTTGGATTGGATTTGGATTGGATTTGGATTGGATTTCGATTAGATTGGATTGGATTTAATTGGATTTGGATTGGATTTGATTGGATTGGATTTGGATTGGATTCGATTCGATTTGAATTGGTTGGATTAGTTGGATTGGATTTGGATTGGTTTGGATTGGATTTGGATTGGTTTGGATTGGTTTTGGATTGGTTGGATTGGATTTGGATTGGATTTGGATTGGTTTGGATTGGATTTGGATTGAATTTGGATTGGATTTGGATTGGTTGGATTGGATTTAGATTGGTTGGATTGGATTTGGATTGGATTTGGAATGGAATTTGATTGGTTTGCGATTGGATTTTGATTGGATTTGGATTGTTAGATTGGATTGGATTGGATTTTGGATTGGATTTGGATTGGTTGAATTGATTTGGATTGCGTTTTGATTGGATTCGATTGGATTGGATTGGATTGGATTAGTTTTCAGTTGGATTTTGGATTGGATTTTGATTAGATTTGGATTGGATTCAGATTGGATTTGGATTGGTTGGATTGGATTTGGATTGGATTTGGATTGGATTGGATTTAGATTGGATTGGTTTGGATTGGATTTGGATTGGTTCGATGAATTTGGATTGGATTTGGATTGGATTTGGATTGAGTTGGATTGAGTTTTGAGGTTCAATTGGATTTGGATTTAGATTTGGATTGGATTTGGATTGGATTTGGATTGATTTTGATTGGATTTGGATTGGATTTGGATTGGATTTCAATTGGTTTGGATTGGATTTGGATTGGATTTGAATTGGATTTGGATTGGATTTGGATTGGATTTGGATTGGATTTGGATTGGATTTGGATTGGTTTGGATTGGATTTGGATTGGATTTGGATTGGTTTGGATTGGATTTGATTGGATTTGGATTGGATTTGGATTGGATTTGGATTGGATTTTGGATTGGATTTGGATTGGATTTGGATTGGATTTGGATTGGATTTGGATTGGATTTGGATTGGATTCTGTTGATTGGATTTGGATTGGATTTGGATTGGATTTCGATTGGATTTGGATTGGATTTGGATTGGATTTGGATTGGATTTGGATTCAGTTGGATTTGGTTGGATTTGGTTGCATTGGATTGGATTTGGATTGGATTTGGATTGGATTTGATTGGATTTGGATTGGATTTCGATTGGATTTCGGATTGGATTTGGATTGAGTTTTGGATTGGATTTGGATTGGTTGGATTGGATTTGGATTGGATTTGGATTGGATTTGGATTGGATTTGGATTGGATTTGGATTGGATTTGGATTGGATTTGGATTGGTTGGATTGGATTTGGATTGGATTGTGGATTGGATTTGGATTGGATTTGGATTGGATTTGGATTGGATTTGGATTGGATTTGGATTGGATTTGGATTGGATTTGGATTGGATTTGGATTGGATTTGGATTGGATTTGGATTGGATTTGGATTGGATTGAATTGGATTTGGATTGGATTGGATTGGATTTGGATTGGATTTGGATTGGATTTGGATTGGATTTGGATTGGATTTGGATTGGATTTGGATTGGATTTGGATTGGATTTGGATTGGATTTGGATTGGATTTGGATTGGATTTGGATTGGATTTGGATTGGATTTGGATTGGTTGGATTGGATTTGGATTGGATTTGGATTGGTTTGGATTGGATTTGGATTGGATTTGGATTGGATTAGTTGGATTTGATTGGATTTGTTAGTTTGGATTGGATTTGGATTGGATTTGGATTGGATTTGGATTGGATTTGAGTTGGTTGGATTGGATTTGGATTGGATTTGGATTGGATTTGGATTGGATTTGGATTGGATTTGGATTGGTTTGGATTGGTTGGATTGGATTTGGATTGGTTGGATTGGATTTGGATTGGATTTGGATTGGATTTGGATTGGATTTGGATTGGTTGGATTGGATTTGGATTGGATTTGGATTGGATTTGGATTGGTTGGATTGGATTTGGATTGGATTTGGATTGGATTTGGATTGGATTTGGATTGGATTTGGATTGGATTTGGATTGGATTTGGATTGGATTTGGATTGGATTTGGATTGGATTTGGATTGGATTTGGATTGCGATTTGGATTGGATTTGGATTGGATTTGGATTGGATTTGGATTGGATTTGGATTGGTTGGATTGGATTTGGATTGGATTTGGATTGGATTTGGATTGGATTTGGATTGGATTTGAGATTGGATTTGGATTGGATTTGGATTGGATTTGGATTGGATTTGGATTGGATTTGGATTGGATTTGGATTGGATTTGGATTGGATTGGATTGATTGGATTTGGATTGGATTGGATTGGTTGGATTGGTTGGATTGGATTTGGATTGGATTTGGATTGGATTTGGATTGGTTGGATTGGATTTGGATTGGATTTGGATTGGATTTGATTGGATTTGGATTGGATTTGGATTGGATTTGGATTGGATTTGGATTGGTTGGATTGGTTGGATTGGATTTGGATTGGATTTGGATTGGTTGGATTGGTTGGATTGGATTTGGATTGGATTTGGATTGGATTTGGATTGGTTGGATTGGATTTGGATTGGATTTGGATTGGATTGGATTGGATTTGGATTGGATTTGGATTGGATTTGGATTGGATTTGGATTGGTTGGATTGGATTTGGATTGGATTTGGATTGGTTGGATTGGATTTGGATTGGATTTGGATTGGATTTGGATTGGATTTGATTGGATTGGATTTGGATTGGATTTGGATTGGATTTGGATTGGATTTGGATTGGATTTGGATTGGATTTGGATTGGATTTGGATTGGATTTGGATTGGATTTGGATTGGATTTGGATTGGATTTGGATTGGTTGGATTGGATTTGGATTGGATTTGGATTGGATTTGGATTGGATTGGATTTGGATTGGATTTGGATTGGATTTGGATTGGTTGGATTTGGATTGGATTTGGATTGGATTTGGATTGGATTTGGATTGGATTTGGATTGGATTTGGATTGGATTTGGATTGGATTTGGATTGGATTTGGATTGGTTTGGATTGGATTTGGATTAGATTTGGATTGGATTTGGATTGGATTTGGATTGGATTTGGATTGGATTTGGATTGGATTTGGATTGGATTTGGATTGGATTTGGATTGGATTTGGATTGGATTTGTATTGGTTGGATTGGATTGGATTGGATTTGGATTGGATTTGGATTGGATTTGGATTGGATTTGGATTGGATTTGGATTGGATTTGGATTGGATTGGATTGGATTGGATTGGTTGGATTGGATTTGGATTGGATTGGATTGGTTGGATTGGTTGGATTGGTTGGAGTTGGATTTGGATTGGATTTGGATTGGTTGGATTGGATTTGGATTGGATTTGGATTGGATTTGGATTGGATTTGGATTGGATTTGGATTGGATTTGGATTGGATTTGGATTGGATTTGGATTGGATTTGGATTGGATTTGGATTGGATTTGGATTGGATTTGGATTGGATTTGGATTGGATTTGGATTGGATTTGGATTGGATTTGGATTGGTTGGATTGGATTTGGATTGGTTGGATTGGATTTGGATTGGATTTGGATTGGTTTGGATTGGATTGGATTGGTTTGGATTGGATTTGGATTGGTTGGATTGGATTTGGATTGGATGTTGGATTGGATTTGGATTGGTTTGGATTGGTTGGATTGGATTTGGATTGGATTTGGATTGGATTTGGATTGGTTGGATTGGATTTGGATTGGATTTGGATTGGATTTGGATTGGATTTGGATTGGATTTGGATTGGATTTGGATTGGATTTGGATTGGATTTGGATTGGATTTGGATTAGATTTGGATTGGATTTGGATTGGATTTGGATTGGATTTGGATTAGATTTGGATTGGCTTATTATAGAAAAAAGGTGAAGAAGTGTGGAGTTTTTTCATACTTTCAACAGTTTGCCTCCACAAACTAATTTATTGTTTGTATTGGAAGGTAAATAATTTGGAATCCATTTGTTAAAGATAACAAGTCATTGAATTTATTTTTGAAACAGTATCAACTTCTGAGCTGCGCATAATAGACCAAGGGCCCCTCCTTTTTTTTAGTCAATTCGTTTATTTGTTAGGCTCATGCGTGTGTAACACTTTACGGAGCCGATATTTTATACTGTTGTACATAAAATTTTACTTTTCGATATAAGTAAAAGTGGGATGCCAATTACTCGTGGCTAGCTCGAGGCTAATGGGTCACATTATCGTTTGGAAAGGAGCTAGGTAGGTAACTTATTGAAGCCATTATTTGCTGCTTTTGGTTGCGACATCTACCAAATCCTCGATCCCTGTAGTCCCTCTCAGGAACTAACCAGCGGATGGGTGACCACGGCTTGCTGGGCAGGTACAAGTAGCACGGAAACAAAGGATCATATAACTGGGACACGATGGCAGGGAATTTACTAGAGTGGAAGGAAGGGGGTGATGACGTTACACTCTTAGATCAGACAAACAAATGAATTCATAAATCGCTTGCATGTAGGGAAGATCACGCATTCCCAACAAATCTCTTACCTCTCGGAAGGTTGTCTACCTCGGACAACTAGGGTATCCAATAGTCGTGTCCTGGAGGCATCATTATCCGGGCCATCCCAAACTTAGCCCCTTCTTCAAAAATATTCAAAACGACAGTTGAAATGAAGCATATTTGAGTGGAAGATAACTTAAACCAGTTGCTTAAATAGTTAATTCGAGTTATACTTCAATATTATATTAGCAAACGTATTTTGCACTGCAAAGAATTGATTTGTTTGAAGTGAATCGATCATTGCTAGTATTCTAGTTCTCATATAGAATTTTAGTAGCTCTATTTGAAATAAAATTGACTTAAGAGTCACCCACAATTGATGCGTTGCGGACGTAAATTTGACAGAAAATCTATAGGAAAACTTCCAAATTCACGCAAACACATCCGCAACGTATCAATTGTGGGCCAGCCATTATCATTCGAGCAGCGCTAAATAATGTTTCTTACCAATCAAACATTGTCATGAAGAAATATTTGTAAATTTTTAAGAAGAAATTTTTGTTAAAATGTTCTTCCACAATCTTACGAGAATATAATTTAATTGATGCTCAACTCAAAACATCGGATATTTGTTATTAAACGTCCCTACAATCACTGGTAGAAGTTTGTCTCAACAACTGACCAATAGAATAATAATTTGAGCTTTGATTTGAGCTTTGATAATTTGAGGCTCAGAATTGAACTGATCAAACTTTCATATCATGACTAATACTTGGCGCTTCGGGGCTTGCCTGCCACATGGATAACTGTTCTATGAATCATTTCTGCGGTTCATCATTGAGAGATTTCTTCATCCAATTGTATTGTTTGTAGCAAGAACAATGATGCAGAAAAAATCATTTAACTGCGCTCCAGGGCAGCTAAATGAACTTTTTCTACCCGAAAATAAATTCACAGCCGAATTTGCAAAAAACAAATCTTGGGTATCGAGAATTTAGTTAATAAACCATTGTTATTATACCAGATAATGTTCTTCATTATCGTAAAGGGCCTCCTGGCTGAAGGGTCTGGCGGTTAATCTACATAGTTCATCGCCCACGAAGGACACATCCCTCTGCAAGGTGGAGAAGAGTTTCATACGTTAGACGTTATTAACAGATTGCATTTTTTTACCGATCTCATTCCAGACTCCGCCATGGACATTGTGCAAACGGATTACCTCAACTATGCCATCGTGTATTCGTGCAACGTAGTCAACTCAACAGCTGTATCAGGTAAAAAGCCGAAGCATAAGTCTACACTCTGGAAACAAGTCTATAAAATCCCTTTCCTTTTGACAGAATATGCGTGGGTTCTCTCCCGTGAGCCGGTGCTCAAAAAACATACCGCTGATTTGATAAACAAGTTCATCAATACCCACTTCAATCATCCGGAACACAAGTGGCGCACAACCGTGCAATCGGACAAAACATGCAAACCGAACACTCTCCCCGGAAGCGGATCGTCCGCCAACATGATGAGGACTTCAATCTGGAGCAATTTTGTGCTATTTTCGGTAGCGTGCTTGCTGGCAAAAATGGCTTGGTAGAAACTTTTCCATCCGTTCACTATGAGTAGTGGTAAATTTGATCGAAATTTCCATGCCTTTGAGTGCCACAATGCAGCCAATATAAGATTTATTATTAAAAAATTGTTTTATTTTATACATTAAGATTTGAACACATGAATTTGAAAAACACATGTTTTCGACTTCACTGGCTTCGTCCCCTAGAAAGTTGGCTGCCTCCAGTACGGAAGATTTTAATCCAATTCCATCCAGATAGTCGCAAAAAGGATTATTGGCTATTACTCGCTGGGAAGAGAGAAAGTTACGATTACTAATTGAAGAAATGCGTGCTATTAACAACTTTGCTATCCCCTTTTTCACATCAGCTTTGCTTTGATGAATGGAAATGTGTGTAGTTTGAACATCATCAAAAGAGATATTAAATCAGGGATATGGCATTTCATTTTTCCTAGATGATTCAATTATCGAAAAAATTGGAAATATTTGAAGCAATTTTCAATCCAGCACTTTTATAGAAAAATATAAAGGGTATCTAGGAATATTGTTGCTTCCATTCTTCTATAACTAGTGTATTGCATTCTTTAGTCTTCTCTACAAAGAAGGTACGATTTAATTCTTCTGTTAATATGGAAATATGCATCCTGGCTTTAAATTAAAATTGTATATTGCAACATGTACTGCTCAGACGGTTATCTTACTTCCTCCGTTTTTTTTGGTAAAGCTATGTCCAGTAAGAATCCGGAATAATAAAATCATCTGTATCTCGGTAGCGGATTGACATACAAATAAGTTTAATAAACCAAAACAAAGGTAATTCACTGTTCTTTGAGGAAAAAATATCAACACAAATCAATTCTCTTTGTTTCAAATGAAAATTGCTCCTTCTTCTCTATTCCTCCCACCAAACGCTGCTCAACTCCGTAGTCAACTTTCTTGGCACATTTGTTCCACATTTTGGTCATCTGAGTCGCGCCCCGAGCCGTTTTTCCACTTTTCTTAAACTTCCGCTTCATTATTGCCCAAAATCTATCGATGTGCCGGAACGGCGTGCAGTTTGGTGGATTTATGTTGTTATCGATGAAATCTACGTTATTATCGCGATGCCACTGGATGACTTTCCGGCCGTTTATTGCCGTGTGTTTTATCTGGATCACTTTCGCCTATTTTCGAATATCGTTGCAGAGCTCTTGCGGATCTTGTGAATGTTCTGAAAACTCTTCAATTTTTGTGTCACTATCGTTATGTTTAAGCATGAGCATGATAGACCGCCCACAGATGCAATTCCGTTATTACCAGATCAGCTGTATTTACACAAAAAACCAAAAGATGATGTTTGGCACTAACATACATCTTTAGTGTTTAAGAACTGGTGACCCATTATAAAGCAATACTAGCGCCGACCGTGCCCGAATGCTGGTCAAGTAGGAAATGGAAAGGAATGTGTTGACATGATACTCGCTGTGGAGGAAGCCAAGAAATCCTCTGCACCTCCACGAGAAATCACTGGGATGTTGGATAGTTGGGGAAAGGTTGACAGCAGGGTTCGTTTTGGTTAACGATACGATGAAAGTATGTGGAACTTTCTGCCAAAAGCAATGGGTCGCTCCAATGTGCCTGAAAAGATACAAGCATAACGAAAAACAAAACAAAGCAAACTAGACAAAATAAAATAAAACAGGATACTGGATATTGCCCTTAAAATTTGGTAGAAATAAATTGTTTGTTGCTTTGCAAACCAGCTCTCTTCAATGTCCTAGATCTGGACCAAGTCCTGCTGGACCCGCAGCTGCTGCAGCCGGCACTCGTCCACCTCAAGCCGGCCGTCACTGACGTGTCGGAAACCTTCCGGTAGTAACATGATATCTGCGTCAAATACACTCTTCTTACACCGATTAATTTACTAACTAAGCCTGGACACCGAATGAAAATTCAATTTGGCATGGTTTTGGTATTTTCTTCTGAAATCTAGTTCTAGATATTGACCCTTTATTTCTGCTCAGATTTTCCGTCGTTAATATTCTTCCTCAAACATAGCAATCGCCAGCTTAGGTTCAATGCAAGCAGCATGCCGTTTCATGCCATTTGTTTTGAACGACCAATCAACGACCCAAGAATGGACACTTTTTACAATTCACTTTTTCCACTGCTATTACGTTGCGACCGGACTAAGAAATATCACCAATCGACTCCGAACGACCGTAACTTTATACTTTCAATCTTTTTTACAAAATTATTGCCGTTTTTCAGCGTAAAATTGCACTTAATTTCACTGCCACCGAGAACCGTGATCCTCGACTTCAGCTTTTTTCGACTCCTCCTCCTGCTAATAATCATTGATTCATTCGCGACAAAGCGGAAAAACACTCTAATTATGTCTAACTTATGTCTGGGTGTCAAAATACTACCAAGAATTAACAAAACTAAGCTGATGTTACTCTTCTTCCGGGTGCAGGGGCGAAGCCCAAAAATAAAATAAAAATGAAACGGGGAAGTACTGCCGACAATCCCACATTTCGGGAGGGAATCAATTTTATTCACTATTTCTTACACAAAGCACGCGGAGATTGTATGATTTCACTGTTAGTTTAAGTTAAATACCGAATTATAGTTTGATTTTTTTTCGCGAAAACGACGGAGCAAAAACAAAACACGTCAGTTTCAAAGCACGGCTTGCTACGATCAATGCTGTCTTAGACCCGGTGTCACTATCGTTATGTTTGCTGGATTTATTTAATATTTCACCATCATCTGACTCCGTTTGTATAATTGTGACCAGTACTGGTGAAACGTGGAGTAAGATCCTTGAATATACTTTAAAAATCAATATTCCTCATCATTTGCTTTTTAAGTTTTCTAAAATGACCATTTCGTTTTATTTTTTACCACAGATTTTTGGCTGCGTCGCTTAATTGATCTTCACAATTTGAACTAAAATGACATTCAAGTTACAGTTTGAACATAGAAAAAAGTCCAGCTAGCAAAAAAACCTCAAGACGTTCAAAACATGCTTCAAATTTGCTAGCAAAAAAATATGATGGAAAACAATACGGCGTAGCATCGAAACAGTAAGATTAATACAAAATTAATTTTGTGTTTAATGAAATGTTTCGAGGAAGTAAAATTGAAGTTAATTTTGCATGTTTAATATGGACATCAAATAACAAAAAAGGCACGATGTCTAAAACATGTTTCATAGCTGCCAGAAAAAAAAAACATATCATGTATTCCGTAGTAACGAAACAACAATATTAACCTAAATTGTGTTTACGTTTGAGGAAGTATTATAAAGAAGTGAAATTTAAGTTGATCGAACAAAAACAGAACAAAAATATTTTTATCCGTTTGGATGTCGCGTTGTAACCGGACATGTTTGAAAAAACTTCCTCAATACTTTTTCAAGACCAGACATTTTTAGCATTCCATTCTTTTGACTTCTTTACAACAAAATTTTTATATTGTAGTCAAGAAGATGTTTTTGAGGCTTGCGATCCGTTGACAAAATTTCTCTGTACTTTTTCAAAACACGCCGCACGGTATTTCTGGGAAAATCCAACACTTTAGCTAGTTTTGATGTTGTTATTGTTATAGGGAACACATAAGATGTCATAGTTTACAAATCCGACCACTAGGATCGCTGTAAGAATCAAAAAGGTTTGTTCCAATACTAAATGGGCCACACCTTATGGTCTTCAGCTGGAAGCGCGGCAGCAATCGATAACAGATGTTCCTCGATAGAATGATGTCAATTCCTCCTCCTCAACTGGTTTGATCAAGCCGCAAATCGTAATGGTAGGTTTTTATTTCTGGCATCTAGTGTGTTTCGGTGATGATGGCGATGTCGACTTTCCTGGTATTCAGAAAGTATAGAAGCTTATAAATGATGCCTTTCAAGGAGCAAGTGTTCCTATTAACGATGTTGCCTCACAGTCAATACATGGAGACGAGGGCTTCGGCAGAATGAATCTGTTCAGATTGATTCTTACATGTTCGCAGGATGGACATTACTTCTTCTACGAGGGTAACAAGTCCTTGTAAAGAAAACGTGCGTCATCGCTTAAATGAGAACCATGTGTCTCCTGGCTAGTTTTGGTGGAGGGGATGCCATCGATTGTTAACTTGTGGCTGAAGTGGCGGAAGTACTGAAATTGGACGCCGTCCAAACCTCAATGAATTTGGCGCGCTACAAATGGAACACTGTGAGTATAATCATTTTAAGAAAATTGACCAAGGAAGAGGGTTAGAGCGGTACAAACTGCAGTTCGAAAATATGGAGAAGATGTACTTTTGTCGATGCACCGAGGAGTGGTTCGAAACCCAGTCCTGTGAGTCCTGCTATTGACAAAAAGATCAGAGATGCCTATTAGCAGAAACCAATGGGACTCGTTCGAGATGTGGCGTAAATATATGGACCTCGACGTCTAACGTGATGCGTGCAAGAGAGCGACTTGGACTCAAGATATTATGGTTTCAGTTGAAAATCGAATTTATCGACTAGCGACAATCGATTTAACTCTCGTTCTTTACCTTATACCTAATGTCGGAAATAGTGCGCTGTTCTGATGCGCCATACAGCGCACTACTTCCGACATTAGGTATAAGGTACAGAACGAGAGTTTAATCTATTGTCGCTAGTCGATAAATTCGATTTTCAACTGAAACCATAATATACCGAAAGCAGATGGAACCAAGGAACTCAAATCAGGCCCTGTCAGTGAAACCAAGAGATTGGAAACAATGATACAATATTTTGTTGAAATTTCGGATGTATAACGTATGCAAAATTGGATTATAAAACCCTTTCCGGAATAAAGGGTGATACGGTCAAAATTTGGTCAAGGGAAAACGCGTGTAAATCGGTGAAATCGTTTATTTAAAAAATCAAATTAAATTTCTTTTTCAAGTTCAATTAGTATAAAATTCAGGAAAAATATTCAGTTAGGCTTCCGCTTTTCCAAATTCGAATTGCCGGGCCTTACGCTTGACCCCTACCATCAGATTTTGTACAGCCACCTTGTCCACCTTCTTCGCCGCAGAAAGCCAGTTTGCCTTGAACTGCTGTTAGCAGTTTTTTTGGTCTTCTTTAGGTTCCGCTTGACAATAGCCCAGTATTTCTCAATTGGGCGGAGCTCTGGCGTGTTGGGAGGGTTCTTGTCCCGGGAACCACCTGCACGTTGTTGGCGGCGTACCACTCCATGGCCTTTTTACCGTAATGGCAAGATGCCAAATCCGGCCAAAACAGTACGGAACAACCGTGTTTCTTCAGGAAAGGCAGCAGACGTTTATTCAAACACTCTTTCACGTAAATTTCTTGGTTGACAGTCCCGGAAGCTATGAAAATGCTGCTTTTCAAGCCACAGGTACAGATGGCTTGCCAAACCAGATATTTCTTTGCGAACTTTGACAGTTTCTGTGTGCTTGAAAATATCTGCTACCTTTCCCTTCCTTTTGCCTGTATAAAACTCCTGTCCCGGAAGCTGCTTGTAGTCGGCTTTGACGTAGGTTTCGTCGTCCATTACCACGCAGTCAAACTTCGTCAGCATCGTCGTGTACAGCCTCCGGGATTGCGCTTGGCCGTCGTATTTTGTTTATCATCGCGATTTGAGTCACTACCTTCTTGTAAGTCGATAGTCCGGCTCGTTTTTTGGCTCGATGCACGGTTGTAGACGATACACCCAGCTTATTTGCGGCATCTCGGAGAGATAGGTTAGGGTTTCGCTTGAAACTACCGGCAACTCTCTTCGTCGTCTCAGCGGCTTCCGGTTTTCGATTTCCCCCGATCCAGACTTCCTGGCTGTCGACAAACGTTCTCCAAACACTTTAATTACATTTGTAACGGTTGATTTGGCAACTTTTAGCGATTTTGCCAACTTTGCGTGCGAGTAGCTCGGATTTTCGCGATGCGCGAGCAAAATTTTGATACGCTGCTCTTCTTGCTTGGACGGCATTTTGACAACTGAAGAGTGAATTCCAAAATCAAAATAGGAGCAACATTCTACACACACACACCTTCAAAATGAGGGGTGTTCAGGTTTTTTAAATGCAAAATTGAAAGAAATACGTCAAGTTGATATTGACCAAATTTTGACCATATCGCCCTTTACAATACTTTATTGTACGCGAGGACAGGGATATCTCCGAAATGGAGAAGGCAATTTTCACCGAAAAAAACGAAAAGAAAGTGATATGGTGGCTGGCAATATGCGAATCCGGCAAAATATCTAACCCGTACATAACATCGGAGACAATGAACACCAGAAGTACACCAAGGAATGCCTCCACAAGCTTTACTGCCGATGATCAAGCAGCATAATGAGTCCAGTCATATTTTGGCCTGATTTGACATCGTGTCATTACGTCAAGGACACTATAGGGTGGTACAAAAGCCAAAATGTATGTTTTGTGCTGAAAGACATGAATCCGCCTAATTACCCGGGACACGACCTATTGAGACTTTCTGAGTTTTGACCAAAGCTAAGCTACATGAATTCATAAAACCAGCGGATGACATCGAAAAATTTACAAAGGTTTGGACAAAAGTGGTGAAAATGGTGGGAAGTCGAACTGTGCAGAAGCTTACAGGCCATGTTCGAAAAAAAGTGAGATGTCTTGGTTATAAATAACGATTTCGAATGAAGAAGAGTAACATATTATGTAAAACACTAGTGCTGATAGTGCGGTAGTCGCGAAATGAAATAATTGAAACCTTTAAAACAATACATTTTTTATGTTTGGAAAATGTGCTTATAACTTTTGTTAAAGTCTATACTGTGTGATAAACTGTATTCTTGACTATGTCTACAACTTTGTTTCACAGTGCATTGCCTTAACTGGTATCTAGACCCGTAACGCTGGTAGATCACCTTTTCGTGGTGCGTTACGGGGTATCAGATCTACCACCGAACCCTAGTCTGGATTAATTCAAACCAGGGAACATATTTGTTATTTGTAGCCAAAGGAACATATTTTAGTCCTTGTTACATTTTATGTCTTATGAAAAGTGACAATACTCGTTTTGCAATTGTGCGAGGATGAGCTTAGAATAAGTAAAACATGGTTAGTCTTCATTTATGTGAATTCTCATTGTCTATTTGATGTTCTATAGTTTGAATTGGTTATGACTAGGGTTCTGATGCATGGTCAGTATCAGAGTCATAGTTTGTTTTCTTTGCAATGAATCTGATTTTGACTGATAAAGGGCGCGCCTTTGAAGAGTGCTCTCACTCCTCAAAGGGTTTAAATAGCGGAAACTTTCAATAAAATTTGATTCATTGCCAACAAAACAAACAATGACAACTGTAACAACACCGAATACCTCGTCATTTCTCAATAGTGATGAGGTTAATCGACATGCACTAAACAAAGGACACGGGATATACTACAATAGATCAAATTACTGGTCTCAGTGGTTTATGTCCCGAATAGAGGAAAAAAAAAACTGGTATCTAAAAAATGTTATATTCTCTATCATATTCAAATGATAAATGACCCTTGAATACTTCGACACTGCGCTCTCACGTCGAAAGGTTTTCAGGTTGAAGCAACCTACTGTGAGAAAAACATATGAAAATAATGTAGAAGGAGATGTTCGCTCATCACCATGAGGCACCAAGAGTGAACATTAATGTTTTTGGCTAGAATGAAAGATGTGAAGAGAAAGTGAAAGTTCCGTCAGAGTGCGGCAGGTAGGAAAATTTAATGGATGTTTTTTGAAAATTGAGCGAAAGGGCATGTATCCAATGGTACTCGATGTTCACTCTTGGTGCCTCATGGTGATGAGCGAACATCTCCTTCTACACCATAATCGTTACTCCTCGCACGGAGAATAAATAACATAACAATTAATGTATATGAAAATAATCAACGCAACAACGGTTTTTATCATGTTTGATATTTTGATTTCATAAATGAAAAGCATTGCCGTAATGAATTTGATGCGTTGATAACTTAATTACATACATTGCCCAGTGAACAAGCGAACGGTACAGTTCGTTCGGTCCGCTTTCCGTTGCTTTGGAAGCTTTTCACTAGTTGATTTAATTCTTCAGTTTAATATTTTTTCGCGATCGCGAGTGAAATCGAGTCCTGGTAAGGTTAAGAAGAAAAGGTTGTGTGATAAACAGTGCAGCAACGTAATTAATTGCAATTAGCAATATTACGACGATCGAAAAGCCATATTGCTCCGCATCTATACGGCACGCACACCAGCAGTCCATCGTGTGTAGCGTGCATTAGTTCATCTGATAACCACCACCGACCAGTATCACCAGTGTCATTATCATCATCGTTCATCCCCACGCCTAGCCGGTGCACGCGGCCACTCATCGTAGCTCGGCAGCAGCAGCACATTCGTCGCCCGGCTGCAGTAGATCCGTTATACATATAAGATAAGTTTTTGTTTCCTTCTCTTCTGAATACAAGAAGCGTTATTTTTATAGTGTGTGAGTGTATGGGAGTGATTGAGAGTGTTTGAGAGTGTTTGAGTGTGTGCTTAGCTTTAATTTTTTTTCTGTGTTTAGTTATATATAGATTCAGTGGTTGAGCGTCATAAGCTCCCACGAACGAGCCATGGATGATTTATCGCAAGATGAATCATCTATGGCGCAAAATGATGGGGTAGCTCATACAGTTACCCGATCACGTGCATATCCAGACAGTTCAACTGGTCCTTGGGTTGTCTATTTTCAGCCCAAATCGAAACCTCTGAATGTCTATCAAATTTCGAACGATCTGACCAAACGATTCTCGGCCGTGACCGAGATAATTAAAGTCAGGCCGAATAAACTTCGGGTCGTTGTGTCCAACCTCAAGCAAGCTAATGAGATTGCTGTCTCCCAGCTCTTTACTCTAGAATATAGAGTGTATATCCCAGCTCGGGGTATTGAAATTGAAGGTGTGGTCACCGAAACTAGTCTAACCCCTGAGATCCTGCTGAAGCGGGGGGTTGGTCGATTTAAGAACCCCCTGCTTCCCCCAGTTCAGATACTGGATGTGCGCCAACTAGGCTCAGTATCGACCAATAAGGGCGAAAAAAGTTCACACCATCAGACTCGTTTCGCGTGACCTTCCCTGGCTCAGCCCTCCTCAATACGTCGAGTTGGGAAAACTTCGGCTACCTGTGCGATTGTTTGTACCTCGGGTCATGATCTGCCAGAAATGCCAGCAGATGGGACATACGACCTCCCATTGCGGCAATAAAGCGCGCTGCTCCAACTGCGGGGAGAAGCATGAGGATGGCGCGTGCGCAGACAGCACACCTAAATGCGCTTTTTGTAAAGGAACTCCTCCTCATGCTCTCTCATCGTGCCCGGCGTACAAACAACGCGGGGAAAAATTAGAACGCTCGCTGAAACAGCGTTCAAGGCAATCTTTGCTGAAATGGTGAAAAAGCCTCACCATCACCCGATGCCAATACAAATCCCTTTGCTCCTCTGTCAGATGACGAGTCTGACTTTGATTCGGCTGAAGAGGGAACATCGTTCACCTTTCCGGAAGGTGCTTCAAGGAAGCGAAGACGCGTCCGCCCACGGAAAGTTGCTGAAAAGAAGCCCGAGACCAGCTTGCCCAATTCAAGGAAAGGTGGAAAAAAGGAAAATCCTAATCCACCTGGTTTTCGTAGTACTAACTACACCCAGGACTTTCCATCTCTCCCGGGGACATCCAAAACCCCTGAAGCCCCAATTTTAAGAACAAAAGCCCCCTCCTCTAGTGGGCTGTTCTCATTTGATGACATTGCCGAAGGTATCTTTAAGTACCTCGAAATTTCTGACCTCTCAAAAGCATTGTTATGGCAATGCTTCCCACTGTGAAAACTTTTTTGCAGAAATTAACATTAAAGTGGCCCATCCTTGCAGCTATCATTTCCTTCGATGGATAATTTTCCAAATGAGGTCGGGGATTTGATCACTGTTCTACAGTGGAATTGTCGAAGTTTGATTCCTAAATTGGAATCTTTTAAATTTTTAGCTCACACTACCGGTTGTGATGCATTCGCTCTTTGTGAAACATGGTCTCTTCCGAAATCAATCTTCCGATTCATGATTTCAATATAATTCGTCTTGATCGTGAGGATTCACGTGGAGGAGGAGTACTTTTGGGGATCAAAAAGTGCTACTCCTTCTATAGAGTGAATTTTCCTCCTATTCCAGGTATTGAAGTTGTCGCATGTCAGGCTGTTATTAAAAATAAAAGCCTTTGCATTGCTTCCGTTTATATTCCTCCAAGAGCCTCCATTAACCGAAAACAACTCTCAGATGTTTGTTCGGTTCTTCCTGCTCCGCGGTTGGTCATGGGAGATTTTAACTCTCACGGTACAGGCTGGGGAGAACTGTACGATGACAACCGGTCTTCCCTGATATATGACCTCTGTGACAACTTCAATATGACAGTTCTTAACAATGGAGAAGTAACACGTTTGGCTGGTACATCCTCAGTTGGCAGTAGATTAGACCTCACACTTTGTTCGAATTCATTATCGTTGGATTGCACATGGAATGTGATTCAAGATCCCCACGGTAGTGATCACTTGCCCATAAAAATTTCGGTTGCCACCGGGTTCAATCCGTCGAAATCTGTTAACGTCACGTATGATCTTACCCGTCACATCGATTGGACAAAGTTTAGGACAGCAGTAGATGAAGCCGTAACGACGGTAGAAAGGCTTTCACCGCTGGAAGAGTATAACTTCCTCTCCAACCTGATCTTAGACAGCGCGCTTCAAGCTCAAACTCGACCAGTTCCAGGGACGTCATCTCGCAGGAAACCTCCTTCTCCATGGTGGGATCAGCAATGCACCGAGGTTTACCGTAAAAAGTCCGACGCGTTTAAAGTTTTCCGTAGACGTGGAACACCTGAGCACTTCGAAGTATACACGGCTCTCGAACGCGAACTTAAGAGCCTCATCAAGGCCAAGAAACGCAGTTACTGGCGAACATTCGTGAACGGGCTATCGCGCGAAACGTCGATGAGTACTCTTTGGAACACGGCGCGAAGGTTGCGTAACCGAACTACGAACAACGAGAGCGAAGAGTACTCGGACCAATGGATCCTCAAATTCGCGCGAAAAGTTTGTCCAGATTCTGTGCCGGCATGGATCATTCCTCGCGAAACCACGAATTCGATAGATGAGATCAGCCAACCTTTTTCAATTGTAGAACTCTCTCTCGCACTCCTTTCGTGTGGCAATACGGCTCCAGGAGCTGACAGGATCAAGTTCAACTTGCTTAAGAACCTCCCAGACGTCGCGAAGAGGCGCATGTTGAACTTGTTTAATCAGTTTTTGGAGCTTAACATTGTACCGGATGATTGGAGGCGGGTAAGAGTTATTGCCATTCAAAAACCTGGTAAGCCCGCGTCCGACCACAACTCCTATCGACCTATCGCAATGTTATCCTGTATTCGAAAGTTGTTGGAGAAAATGATCCTTTTCCGTCTGGACAAATGGGTTGAGACGAACAACCTGCTTTCAGATACTCAATATGGTTTCCGTAGGGGTAAGGGAACGAACGACTGTCTCGCGTTGCTTTCCACAGATATTCAGTTAGCTTTTGCTAAAAAAGAGCAAATGGCTTCTGTATTCTTGGACATAAAGGGGGCTTTTGATTCAGTATCTGTTGAAGTTCTTTCAGATAAACTCCACGCTTGTGGCTTTTCACCATTAATGAATAATTTTTTGTACAATTTGCTGTCAGAGAAACATATGAGCTTTTCTCATGGAACCACTACAGCTTCACGATTTAGCTACATGGGTCTCCCCAGGGATCATGTTTAAGCCCCTTTTGTATAATTTTTATGTCAAAGACATTGACGGTTGTCTAGGTGACAACTGTACGTTGAGACAACTTGCAGATGACGGCGTAGTGTCTCGTCACGGGACCCAATGGGGTCGATCTGCAAGGACCCTTACAGGATACCTTGGACAATTTGTCTACTTGGGCTCTAGAGCTAGGTATCGAATTCTCTACGGAGAAAACTGAGTTGGTAGTTTTTCTAGGAAGCATAACCCTGCACAACCGAAGCTTCAAATTTGGGGTAAGCCGATAGCTCATTCTATGTCATTTAAATATCTTGGGGTCTGGTTCGATTCAAAGTGCACCTGGAGATCCCATATTGAGTATGTGAAGCGAAAGTGCCAGCCAAGGATCAACTTTCTCTGCACAATTACCGGAACCTGGTGGGGAGCTCATCCACAAGATCTTCTAACGTTGTACCGGACAACGATTTTGTCGATTATGGAATACGGTAGTTTTTGTTTTCAGTCAGCGGCTCGGTCGCACTTCATTAAACTGGAACGTATTCAGTATCGGTGTCTTCGTATCGCGTTAGGTTGCATGCACTCGACTCACACCATGAGTCATGAAGTGCTGGCTGGCATGTTGCCACTCTCGGATCGGTTTACAGAATTATCTCTCCGGCTCCTCACCAGGTGTGAAGTTATGAACCCCCAGGTGATCGAAAATTTTGAGAAGCTCCTTGAGTTGAACCCTCAAACCCGCTTCATGACCTTGTACCATTTGTACATAACACAGGATGTCAGCCCTTCGCCGAACATTTCCAATCGTGTTTGCTTCTCCGATTTCGACAATTCGGTTCATTTTGATTTATCCATGAACCAGGAGCTTCGTGGAATCCCAGAGCATCATCGTCCTATGATTGCTCCGGTGATATTTGCTGCAAAGTTTGGCCAAGTTGATTCCACTAAATCGTTCTTCACTGACGGATCATTGATAGAGGAGTCAGCAGGCTTTGGTATATTTAATGAAATTTATAGCGCCAACCGTAAACTTCAAGCCCCTTGTTCCGTTTATGTCGCTGAATTAGCGGCAATACATTTTACGCTAGAAATTGTTGCCTCATTACCACCGGATCAGTACTTCATTTTCACGGATAGTCTCAGTTCTATAGAGGCTATTTGCTCATTGAGGCCGGTAAAGCACTCCTCGTATTTTCTCATGAAAATACAGGAGCTTCTAAGTGCTTTATCTTCGCGTTATTTTATCATCACCTTTGTATGGGTCCCATCTCATTGTTCGATTCCGGGCAATGAGAAAACGGACTCGCTTGCAAAGGTGGGCGCTATGGAAGGCGATATTTGTGATCGACAAATCGCCTTCAACGAATTTTTTCCTATTTTTCGTCAACAGTCACTCGTCAGCTGGCAGTATAAATGGAGTAAAGGAGATTTGGGGCGATGGCAACATTCTATCATCCCAAAGGTGTCGAAGAAATCGTGGTTTAGCGGAATGGATGTGGGTCGAGACTTCATTCGTGTCATGTCTCGCCTCATGTCCAATCATTATTCTTTGAACGCTCATTTATACCGGGTTGGGCTGAGCGACAGCAATCTCTGTGAGTGTGGACAAGGCTATCAGGACGCAGATCACGTTATTTGGTCTTGTTCTGAGCATCGTGAGGTCAGATCGGGGCTTTATGATTCCCTTCGGGCTCGAGGTAGACAACCCAATGTGCCAATTCGAGATATTTTGGCTGTACGTGATTTGGAGTACATGAAACTCATTTATGTGTTTTTGACTAACATTAGCATTAGATTGTAGTTAGTTTAACATGTATGTTTAGTATAAGTTTTTTTTTCTGTGTTCGTGTGTTTTTTTCTCTTTCAAAAATGTTCGAATAAAAAGAAAACCAAAAGTTGTGTAGTTATAAGTGTTTCAATAATTTAGAATTTAAATTTAATGTGTTATGTAAACCATACTTTAAATTCCCACCCTCTTTCCCATCCGTAATTTGTAATTCCTATTAACCTCGAGACGGCCGCGAGTAATCGGCTCTATCCTCCTAACTTTAGTTTTAAGATAAATGATGTATAAAAGTATGAAAATTTGGCTCTGTAAAGTTTATTCGATTGAGCCTGTACAAATAAATGATTATTAAAAAAAAAAAAACTTAATTACATACATATTTTGTTATACGTTATATAGGAGCATAACGCTGGACGGAGATTCTCTTATTCTAGAGGGCTTGCTCAATCTTTGTTGGCTCTTCATACATCAATATGATAAATTTAAAATGGTAGCAAAGCAGGTTCTTTCTGTTAAGTGTAATCACCCTGTGAGCAAGGCTCATGCTTGTCACATGACATAAATACAAACACATAAGTAAATTACCTAAACTACTTAATTCTTATAACGGAACTCTTCAAACGTTTACTTCTATAGTTGCATTTAGATTTACCATCATGGAACTTTTAACTTTTTTTTATTCTTCCAGTGTCTATAATTACTGAGAGCTCCATTTGACTATCATTTCATCATTTGAATGCATATCAACTGTCCAGTGACTCCCTTCTTAGCAAATCGGGAATCACACCACAGAATTCTGATAATGGGCATCAAACAATGTGGCGAGTTGGAAGTAGCTGATACTTTAAAGCTGTGCTGTATTATGTTCTTGATATCGTCACTTCTACCCATACTGCTAAGCGGAGGGTGCTGTGTGGAGTAGAGTAACTCCAACGGTCTGATTTAGAAGTTTGAATTGGAGCCATTTTCCCAGCCTGTGCCACTGCTAATGGAAGAAAAATGGTAATAAAGGAAAATATTAAACTTTAATTAAAAACGCTGGAGATTTATTTGCGTTAGCTCTAAGGTAATAAACCATTGCGAGGGTTCCTATAATGGTTTACGCATTTTCTTTTTATTATTTATCGGGGAGATGGTTGGCCGGGAAATGGTAATTAAATTTTAATATTATTAAAAAAAACGCTCCGTCAGAGCCCGTTGGGTTTTATTGACACAACGGTGAGCCAAATCTCAAGAGTCGCATTTTTGTAATAATCGATACCATCGGATTTAGTATGACTGGCGAGACGTTTATGTTGCGGAAGGGGATCTAAGAAAAAAATATTTCATAGTGGTTATTGGGGCACATTTTTAACCTCATGCACTGAAAGGTGGTTAAAATGTTAAATCATAGCATTTAATAATTTATGCTCCAAAGTATGCAAAATCCTATAAAACTACGTTCTGAATAATATTGAGCACACATTTGAATGACAAATTTGACAAAATGTCATAACATCTAATCAACAAGTAAAGATGGATATATGGTATAGTAAAATATAGTCCTGAAGACATTTCATGATATGCTTAAGATTATCACAATTTAAAAAAAAAAGATATATAAAGTTTAAGTGCAACAAGTAAACATAAAAGAAGCATGTAATAATGATCACTTATATTTCCATGGGATGGAGGCCAAAAGTTGCTTTTTTGATTATGAGTCTATTTGTGATAGCTTTCGGATTAAAAACTTTTTTGAATTCTCTTACGCTGTAGAGTATTTCTGTGCTTGCCCAAAATTCTGAAAACAGTGTTGGCAACAAATAATTTAAATAAATAATAGTTTAACACGGTATAGGAATTAAGAAATTAGCATTTCCATAGTACCACATCTAAATGACCTTTCATTTCAATCCCAATAAAAAAAAAGAATAAGTCGTTCTCACATGAAAATTCCCTTGATGTTTAGTACCAAATTATTATTATAATTACACAATTTCAACCTTGCTCTAGTAGTCACCGTTCACAAAATATATTAAGAAAGCCAACAAAGATCCTTTCCACTTGAATACACACAATCGAGGGGAAAATCTATTAGGAGAGGATCATTCGGATTGAGCACTCTCTTCTCTTGACATTATTAATAATTAATTCCTAAGTAACATTTTTAATTTTTTGATCCTTATCAAAGCAACCATGAACTAATAATTAGAAATACTCTGGCTCTATATAAGGTGTATCAAAATATATGAGTACGATTTCTAAAGACGTAAGATAGCTGATTTTCAATGAGTGTTTTTTTACATTCTAAAAACATGTTTGTTTGTCGGAATCGTGATTTTTGCAGCGAAGTCCTCAATATGCGAGGCATTTCTCCCGAAAAACGAGCCTAAATAGTACCCTATTCCCAATATTTCACTACGTCAACTGGCAAAACTGGAAAGTGTGCGCCGTTTAGGAGTGTTTCGAAATGCTATACGGTGGTTTGAAGGAATTGTAGCTTTGCGGATGCACACACTGAAAGTTTATTTTCATAAAACAGCTTTCACAAGGGAGATTTTGAGAGACATTGAGATTAACCACGGATTTAGTAACAGCTCTTACAGGATTGAATCCCATGTCAGAAACATTCAAAAACAAACGCTGGACAACTTGCGCTGTTTTTTACATTACATTTCGAGTCGCTGAAGTACAGCTGTCAGTCATTCATACAACCTCTAAAAAAAGTTTCTTTGGAATCAAAATGTTCGTAACTCTTTGTATTGTTTTCGCACAATGCACGAATGTTATTTCTGTTTGAACAAATGGTTCTTTTTTTTGACGCGTGTGCAATGGCATGGAAATTACGAATGTATCTTCATAAAAACAACAAATCAGGTTCGCTGCTGGAAACAACGAATAAATTCGTGAGTTGTACCATTGATTTCGTAGTATAAACTAAAACAAATTTTCAGTGTAGTCAGCAAGAACTGAAACTATAGAATTTTAAACAAATTTAGCTGAAAAACAACAATACATACAAATTTTTAATATGTTATATTAAAAGTCTAAACTTTTAAGAAAAAAATTAAAAGCAAGGGCGCTCTTCGGTCCCGATACCATAAAAAGCATGAAAAGTGAATATAGTTCATGATGATTTAGTTGTATATTTAAAAAAAAAAGAACCTTTCGTTTGCGTATTTGACTGTTCAAATCGGTTCAGTGGTTCAGCAGTTTTTGAACTTTTAAAAACGCAGAAATGTTTTTGCATATGAAACAAAACTACAATTTTTAGCGTTCGTGTACTTTTTTTTCGATAGAATTGCTGCAAGGCTTAATCACAGAAAAACAGAAATAGCAATTGCAATTTATTCATCGATCACGCATTAAACGGTCAATTCAAATGTTTATTAGTTGGAAGTTTCGACACAGTTGATGAACATAGTCGATTCCCGTACGTTTGACGTTAGCACACTACCGCCATCTGTTCAACTTTATTACCCATCACAGTATGCTCAACAGATGGCGCAGGTGTGTTAGTGGTAAGGATTTGTAGAGCAAAATAATCTATGTGTTGTGTTTGTTTGTCTGTGACTTAATGTTCTTCTCAGTTGACGAATCTTTCTAATTAAGATTATTTGAATGTATATTGGGTTTGAATCTTCGAAATAATTTGAAAGTATTTGAGACAACAAGAAAAAGTTCTAGGAAGTTAGGTTTGCTTTGACAATGTTTTGCAAAAATTTGAAAATTATCCAAGGGGTGAGTCGCTCAGCACTTTATCTCTTGTGCTCATTTTTTTTAGTGTGCTTCTAAGCGATACGATGTTCCAATCCTAGTGCCCATGTGTGCCACAGTAATTTGACAGTTCAATCGTTATGTTCTAGTTCTAGTTACGCCTGGCAAGCAGGCGATTGTTTTGTTTTGCTTTGCAAAATTTTTGCAGGCGGTTTGGGTTTCGATCAAGATTTTTGTTGCGAATATAGCGTTTTCGAAAATGACGCGTTTTGTGATGAGACAGCCACTCTCAGTGATGGATGTAAAACAAAAAAAGGGCTCAAGAAGCTTTTATATATTTATGATTGATTTATCCATTTTCTTTGGATGGTGATTTTCCCGGCTCGACTCGAAGCTTCGACAAATATTTTAAACATTTTCACTGTCCGTATATGTTCGACGTCATTTCCTTGATTATTCTGGCATTCGGAAAGGAACATTATCGCTATGCCTGGTCAAGCTGTAAATGTGCCAGTTTCCTCACTCATCCATCAAAACGACAACCTCGATATTTGCTCATCCGTTTGGCAAATAGGGCATAACGTCTCCACTCGAAACTATCCACAGCCAATATATTTTTTTTTTTCAAAGTGTTTCAATAAGCCATCAAAAACCCAGTCCTTAATAGCTCTGGCGAATGAAAGTTATTGTTGGATAAAATTATGATTTAATCTTAAAATCATTTAGTATGAAGCAAAAGGCAGCATAATTTTCTCATGAAATACGCGGTGCTGAAGGAGTTGGCGGTTGTAATATTGAGAAATATTTTAAACAATTTTTGGGCATGATATTGGCGAGATCCAGGAGTCACATCACTTCTCCGCTTAGGAACCAAAATTTATCTGTGTTTCCTGCTTAATATCTTCTAACGAAGTTCCACCAGCTGCACCTTCTTCACGAAGGTTCTCAATCATGATCGTCTTCTTCAATTACTTGGATCCTCTCGATGATAAGCTGACCCAGTGACAAGCTGCAGAGGTTTTACTTTTTCGCAATATTCTTGATTTAGATCTGATGGCTCGATATTCCGCCTCAAATTTTCTCCAAAAATTTGCCTTTAATTGAAGCTTTGTAGTGGTATCATGTCACGACCTATTAATTTGATCACTTACCTCATCCATAGTTCCACTCAATCTTTTGCCTCAACAAACTGGAACCTCAAATGTTCATTTATGATGAATTTGCTTCTAATGCTTATTTCTGTTTCGTGACAAAACAAACAAATTAAAACAACACCACAACAATTCATAACGTCATTTATCCAGGGTTGTCAGTTTATATCTTTGACAAGTACAAATGTCAAAAGTGTGCCACAATGTGCCACGCATGTTCCGTTATGGTGTCAGATTTTTTACTATGGCGTGCTTAGCACACTGTTCTTAGCGACTCACCCCTTGATATATCCCAAAATTCTTGAATCAAACTTCTATGAATAATTTTTTTTTAAGTTTCATATTTTTCCTATTATTTACAGAATTTTAAAATCTTTAAAAAAAATTTAAGTTTAAATACTTAAGTCAAAAATATCCTTGATTCTCAAAACAAAATGTCTCCTAATATTAAATCATCTCTTTTTGAAAACATTCTGACCATTTTTCAATTTTCTTGCTTAACGTCCGGATAGTTCAGTGAGTTTCAAACACACTTCGTTTAACATTAATCAATCTAAATTTTATAACAATCTCGATCTCACTTAAATGTCTCAAAATTCACCAAATATTGAATTAATGATTGCAGAACTTCTGAGAATTTTGTAAGTTTTCTTGAATAAAACATATTTTTTCATTCGTAAGGAAAACTAAGTTCACTTAAAATGACCTTATAAGTTTATCAAGAAGTATTCAAATACCATTTTTTTGCTTCTTGTAGAATAATAGGTCGCTCATTTTATCAATGTTCACTAATCTTTCGAAAACGTCTTTCACTTTCAACTTCGACCTGGTTTGCTAGAATTATTTCTTTAACATTTACCACTTTCCAGAAACTAGCTCATCATTAATTTGCCTCACCTTTAACTCAGCTCCTTGAGTTCAAAGTTTCTCAAATTTCGGTAACAGTTAAAGAAATATTAAACTATTTTAATATATTAATATTTAAATTCTTCACTTCCGAAGAATACTATAAAAATTTAAATGATGTTGTTTTTTTTAGGTAAGAATCCTGACTCAGTTTTAGAAATTTCAGTTTTATACCTGTATTTTTTTATCGCGGGGTTTAAAATTAAATTTTTTGGGTAATACTAGTTAAGAGTGTTTTGCTAATGTGTGCAAAATTTTATCGTGATCTGTCAAGTAGTTTTCAAGATGCATTCGAAACAAGAAGAGCTACGCCAGCAAATCTTGGGCGCGTTGATCGATAATCCTGGTCAGTCGCACAGATGGATCGGCAAAAGGCTTGGAATCCACCATTCCACCGTGTCCCGCGATGTGAAGATGTTCCAGGAGATGAGGACCATCGAGCGGCAAAAACCGAAAGCGGCCGAAAACCGATAACGGAATACCCAGAGAAGGCGTGGAAGATAAGTCAGTACTTTAAGAATAACCCGAACCTTATCCACCCGGGGCGTGGCCAAAAAGGTCAATTCGTTGAAGTGGTTCGTCGAGCAAACCAGGAAGCGGGCTGGGCTACGTGTTTTTAAGGTCAGGAAGGTGCCAAACCGAACTGATAAGCAAAACACGGTGGCCAAATTGCGCAGAAGCTGTACCGTGAGTGGCTGATCAAGCCAGGCTGTCTCGTCATGGACGACGAGACATATGTCAAGGCGGACATCAAACAAATCTCCGGCCTCGAGTTTTTTGTCGGTACGTCCCGCATGGAGGTTCCGGAAAAGTTCCGGAAGAGAAAGATGGACAAATTTGCGAAGACGTACCTGTTGTGCCAGGCGATCTGCGAGTGCGGACGGTAAAGCAAGCCGTTCGTTACAACCGGCACTATAAACGAGCAGATTTATCGAGAGGAATGCTTGCAGAAGCGCTTGCTGCCCTTCTTCCGCTCTCACCATGGTCCCACGCTGTTCTGGCCGGATCTCGCTTCGTGCCATTACGCCAAGCCAGTAATAGATTGGTATGAAGCGAAGGGCGTTAATGTGGTCCCGAAGGAGGCGAACCCGCCAAATACACCAGAAAATCGGAAAAACATTCAAACCCAATGAAGCTTTGAAGAAAAACTGGGAGAGTTGTGTATGGAAGATGGACAAAGCCTCGCCCAAGATCTCATGAACAGTGTTAAGAGAAGTGTACGAGCATTCAGCTTGGGGGAGAAAATTCAATAAATAAATTATGTCAAAACATAGCTAATATATAGTTATTTATTCCCTCAAAATTTGAGAAGTATCCGATTTAAAATGAATTTTTGGTGATCATTTTTGTGTGTCTCATTTTTTCCTAGTCCAGTCTTTAAATACTCAAAAACTTTCCTCAGCAGAACCGAGAAGTATTGGTGAATACAGATTATTAAGGACTTTCTGTTGTTCTTGGTGGAGATTTTTCTTTGAAATGCCTGGAATCCTCCGGGCTTGGGCCAAAGAAGTCCTCTACCCAGAAAACCCAACATCTTAAATACACAACGTACACACTTAGAAAATTTTACAGTATTAGGTAATTTTTTACCGAACTTTCAACAGCTGAACGTTCGGTAATCCGATTTACCGGATTTCGGTGAAATTTTACAGCATTCCGGTAAAAAAATTACCGGAACTTGTCAAATTTTACCGAAATTCGTTAAATCGGATTACCGAACTGTTCAGCTGTTGAAAGTTTGGTAAAAAATTACCGAATACCGTAAAATTTTCTAAGTGTGTATGCATCTCAAAAATTTTACTGATATCAGCAATTATTCATGCAGTTACTCTGCCATCTAGTGGTGAATCTACCTGTACATCGCCAATCATGGCAAACCCTGATGTGTACAGAGAAAAATAGACAGCGGTTGCAACATTTGCTTGTACTGCCAGCTCCCTGGGAGCGAATATGTTGGACATTGTGAGTTACTTGTTTTCTGCCAGATATAGCCGATTCAGCATTTACAACATCCTTTTACTTCTGGAGAAAGGTGAGAGCATTGAACGAAAGCCTAGTACAGCCGCCTGACAGTGCTGTGTGAACACAAAGTGCAGCAGAGACTCTAGAAAGGAGACTTTACACTAGACGGCAACGACTAACTAGAGACCAGGGACTTAACGTCCCCCACAAGGAAGTTAACGTCGTTGACGTCAAATCTATCTCCCACATCAAGTTCCCAAAGAATGTTCTTCTGTGGTTGACGACCAGCTTTTTTTTTCATTTAGGGCTTGTGGTGGACAAGGAGATATGCAGTACGAAGAGCCTTCCGGAATTGGCCACCTTTATGAAGAAGTTTAACGTGAAGAAGGATGCGGCCTTCTTTCTGGACCTTACCTTGTCACAGTATGCCAAGAGATCACTGGAGGAGATAGACCAGCTAAAGATAAACTTTGTACCGAAGAAATCTACATTTTGTAGATTTTTTTTCTTTGCCACCCGAGTTGAGTTTTTTTATAAATGCACGATATTTGCAGCTTCGCATTCATTCATCGTCGTAAGTTCAAGTCCACCTCCTATTGAGCGAGATAAGGCGCTATAGCCTTGGCTATTATTGCCTGGCTTTTGGTTAAAATGCCAAAAGTCCACCCACAGGCAAAAGGAGCATAAACTCATCTTTCTAGCAGCTATGCTCCCAACGATAAAGTACAAATTATCACACTGTTTAACTCTACATGGAAGCGTTTGGTACGGGAGGTCCACGCTTTCGTCCTTCCCTTGATTCAAAGTAGTAGAGCGATTTTAGATCTTTCTGGAATCGCTCTATTTCTTGGAATCCTCTCTGCGGCACATACTACGCAGTTGGCCTGGCCGATGACAAGAAACATGATGTATACAAGAAACCATCATTTTCCAGGATGCTTTCAAGAATTGGCTGCGTTAGTGTGAGATTAAAGATTAGATTAGAATGCATACGTTAATCGTTACTACCGGGTGTGTTTTGAACCGGTTCAATTTGGCAAACACATCTTGGATCTTATTCGAAATAATTTCAGCAGGGCTGATACAAAAATGTTCTAGGGGTGGTATTAAAACCGACATCATGTAACCCTAAACGACGACAAAAATTTGCAAATTATGATATGAAGCAGCTATATTCTAGTAAACTGGCGCCGATTGACGGTTTATTATACCTTACTTAACGAGATCATTAGCTCAGACTAAACGAACATTATGTTTTTTTAACTCGCACCGCCCACAGAAACAAATGAGCATTATCGTTGCATTTACAAACACATAATCACTCGTAACTTTATACATATTACCCACAATTACTCAGCATAATCAAGAGGGGATATAAAAAATGCCCATTAGTATGGCATATGCATATGGGTCGAAGAGTTTGAATTTGCAAATTATTTTGATAGATGCGAGACAACTATTTACATAATGAGAATAATTGCAAAAGTCGTAGTTTTTTTTTCTAAATTTATTTTAACAGTATTGAAAAACTCATACCGATGTTGCGAAGAATCACATTATGACAGTAATTTCGTGCTATTAAGACGACCCGTTGCTCTAACTGTCGCTAACGAAAATGATGAAAAATTTTAATAATTCTTTGACAGCTTTGCTTGTGCATTGCTTATTCTGGCCGCAACATGGTACGTTACCGATGAAGTTTATATTAAAAAATCAAGAAACAAAACGGAAAATCCCTCCCGGCAAAGTCCCTTTCCAGACGACAAACAAAGCCTCACCAAGCCAAGAAATGCCCGTACTCAAGCGTACCAGCCAGCAGCCAGCAATCCCCAGAAAGCTGTCAAGTGTGTATTTACCAGCCCGAACTGAAAAGCAATTTTAACACTGTGCGCATCGCGGGTGAAAAATTCACAATGCGGAGCGTAATTTATGTTAAGTAGATTATAAAATCTTCCACCTTTTTTTTCGTCAAACTCACACCTTTATGCATCACAAGTTTTCCAGTCAGGGAGACTGCCAACAGAAGCCGTACCGTTTGTATCGCATCGTCTTCGTCGGTAGGAGCCTTCGGTTGAGTAAAGCAAGTCGTCACCGATGACGACGCCGATGGAAAGTGCAAACTTTTCTCCCTCATTGTTATTCTATGCGATGTAGAGATTTTTCAGTTTTGCCATTCGTAATTTGAAGTATCGAAGTGCTTATCATAAATTATGCACAACAGCAGGGAAACCTGAAGGGGAGGCAATCAACTGACGAGCACTGCGACAACTGGATTGTTTCTGGAAAAGCTGTGAAAATGGCGACTGCCCAGAAGATAAGGGAAACATGTTTTTCGTTTCGTTACTCATTTGTATTCAAATTCGGGCGCAGGGTTTGTGAAATCTTATGTATCAAGACCGAGTTGTGATCAAATTAGCTGAACGAAGCATAAAACGAACTATGATAAAGTTAAGATTCGGTTGAATGTTCGAATGCTGGCGGGGTATCGCTAGCTGTGTCCACTTGATAGGAAAAGTAACCAAATACAGTTAGGTCTCCCATGCTATGGCGGGTGGAATCATCCCCCACCCTGCGCTTCAACCAGTTGAGCTGATTTATTGTGTGTAAGGAGTGTATCGAAAAGTAGTTATAAACATTCGATGCGTTATTACGCATAAACTACTGTATATATTTTTAGCGTGTAAGCGCCATTTGCTTTGTTTACATGTCAAAAATGATTATTCGGTTCATTCATTTCCGTTGATAAAGTTGTATTCAAAATGTCGCGAATTGAATTTGAGACTAAAAAGAAAATTCTGCACACTTGGTGCACCGAAAAGGGTGTTACTTACAACCAGATTGCGAAAAGAGTAAATGTTCACCCGGCAAGTGTAAAACGCATCATCGAAAAGTTTGGTAAGGAGTGCTCCTCAAGGATTTACCAAGAAGTGGCCGGAAACCCGGCTCCAGCAACCCCGATTTGGACCAAAAAGTTGTGGATTATATTCAACGGAACAAATCTGCTCTACTCGCGATCTAGCCAAGAAGTTCAGGACCAGCATCGGAATGATTCAACGAATCAAGCGCAGGAATGACTTGAAGACGTACAAAAAGCAGAAAGTGCCCAAACAAACTCCGGAACAAAAGTCTCGTGCCAAAACCAGGGCTCTGAAAGCTGTACAGCTGCATTTTGGACAATGTCGACCAGTGCATTTTGATGGATGACGAAACATACGTTAAAGAAGATTCAAGAACGCTACCGGGGCCGCAGTTTTATACTAAATCTGTTGGGGAACGTGTGCCAACCGCAGATACGACTGTTGCGATGGAGAAATTCGGTCAGAAGGTGCTCATTTGGCAAGCTATTTGCACATGTGGCTTGCGTTCTTCAATTTTCTATACAAAAGGAACTATAAATGCTGAGATTTATCAAAAGGAATGTTTGAAGAACAGGTTGCTACCATTGTATAGAAAGCACCAGTCCCCTCCTCTTCTGGCCAGATTTGGCATCGGCACATTACGCCAAATCCACTTACAGTGGCTGACGGAGAATAACATCAAGTTCGTAGAAAAAGACATCAACCCACCAAACTGTCCCCAGTTGCGACCGATCGAACGCTATTGGGTAATAGTCAAGCGTATATTTAAGAAGGATGGTACAGTGTCCCAAAACATGACCGATTTTAAGAAAAATTGGGCAGCGGCATCCAGGAAGTGCACAAAGGTCACTGTGCAGAATTTGATGGCAGGTGTCAAATCAAAGGTACGGGCATTCTACAGAAATGAACATGATGACTAGTGTTTCCGTTTGGATCTTTTGTAAACATGTTAAGCTATAATAAACTGAAATAGTATGTTAATTTTAACCATGTTTTCATGCCTATTTTATTATTTGGAAGTTTATAACTACTTTTCGATATACTCCTTAGTAAGAAGTTATCTTTTACTGAGGCAGGTGAGACGTTCTTTACTTAAATTTGTAGCCTGTGATAGGAGAGTACTCTGTACTGTTTCGAAAATTTACTCTGTAATATCGGAATTATAAGACATCACCTTATATTCACGTTAATTTTGATTGGTGCAAACATTTTGGGAATCGATCTTGAAATGACTTAGTTATTAACGTTCAAAACCTGACCGCTTTTTGTGATTTTGCAGTTTATTGCAATTCGAATGTGTACTCCAGTATTGATAACACAGACGTAGTCGTACGTCAAAAGTGCTCCTTTCTTACCTTACCTTACCAATCAGACTAATGCCGGCGTGGCCTCTGCTGTACACAGAAAGTGCTCCAGTCAACTGAATTGAAAGCTTCCACCAACGAATCAATTTGTATGGCATTATAATCACGATATTCGAGAAGGTATGCAACTGAAATCGAGGGCTGCAAAAATTAAGTCGGGGTTAGATAATACAGATACAGGGGATGATCAAAAAGGAGAAGACTAGCAAAATTTTGTCCAGATTCAAAGTGATACAGTTCGGTGAATAATTAACCGATTTCGATGAAACTAGAAGCGTTCGACGGGGAATTTATCTAGTTTAAGCATTTTAAATTAAAATTTGATTTGACTTCCGGGTACCGGAGATATCATGGATACTTTGAGGTTATGTCAAATGTGCTTATTTTCTGCAGCTCGTTATTTTTTATGATACTTGAAAATCGGAGATATTATATTTTTCTCAAGAATTCATAACAAGTCTGTCAGTGGTTAAAGATCGAAAATCGGCCCATAAACAACCGAGATATGGCAATTTCC
Organism: Aedes japonicus; assembly: GCA_034211315.2. Classification (NCBI taxonomy): domain Eukaryota; kingdom Metazoa; phylum Arthropoda; class Insecta; order Diptera; family Culicidae; genus Aedes; species Aedes japonicus. The sequence continues at coordinate 165,739 of JASCZW010001128.1, forward strand.
GTAAAATGTAGTTTTTTACCCAATTGCCTGACACTTCTTATGTTGAAAAACTCCTTTTTAATTTATCTGTAACTCTGCATACCCTTAACCGGGCTTCAAATGGTGAGTTGACAACTTGGCAGGAGGGTGCGACCGACCTCTGGTTCTCACAAGTTCCTACCTCACGCTTCCACGAGTCATATGATCACAAAAGACTGCCAGCTGAAACATGGAGACGCTGGTTGGCGTAGCCTGGGCAATGTTGTCAATCCGACAATAGCGAAGTGAGGGGGTGCGACCGGTTAATCATATCATAATTTTTCATTCTCATATCTTTCAGGTCTTCCAGGTCATCAGGTATTATAAAATAATTTAAAATTTAAAATTCATTTTTTTTCTCATGTCATACATTGTCTAAGTTTTCTGGGAGTTTGTCTACAATTGCAACAAAACAGCAGTCGGCACAGATGTAATTTTCAGTTTATATTATAATATCCCTTGACTTTATATATTATCACATAGGACATTGTTTATTCATAAACATTATCAATCTTCTTTATCATCATCATTATCATTTTGATCATTACTGTTGTTTTCAGGATTTATATTTTAACATTTTTTTTTTAATAATTTTGCACTTATTACCTAATGTATTTTTCAATTCCAGTTTGCAAATAGACCTTTTCCAAATCTGTGCTGTTTGCCATTCGGATTGTGTCTGATGTTACAAGTTCAATTTTTGTCAGTACCGTATCATAACTCAAAATACCATTCTATTTGATGATATTGTTTTATTGATTTTACTTCATAGATGATATAAAAATTGCTTTTTGTTGTTTTACGTCCATTTGTCTTTAACTCCCTGTCAATAAAATCTTCTCTGTTTTCCTTACACAGGAGCAATAATTTTTAAGCCAGCAAAAATAAAAGCGTATTGCTGTAATAAAAATCAACACCAAGCAGCAAATAGTGACCATGTCAACAGTAGATTAAAATGTATAAATGTAATTTTTGTAAAATTTAACAAACTTTTTTAGGATACCTCAAATCAAGATTTTGAGAAATTGCTGCTATCGCTGAAAACGAACAAAAGCATTCTTAAGCGCGAAAACACAGAACTCTCCACTTTAACACTTTACAACATTTCTTATATTTCAGGATCCACCGAAAGAGATCATGAATAATAGATACCGAATGATTGCAGTATTTTTCATTACATAAATATATACACTATTATATAAATATTTCATGGGAATGGGAGGGACCATCAGGGCACCCGATTGAAGCACTCTGGATGGGGAGAGTGGAAATGCCAACTCCCCATTGCTAACAGTTTGTGAATAGAGGGCGGGCTCTTCTCCCCGCCCATTGGGGCATCCTCATGTTAGATAGCTTGCTCTTTTGACCAATTGTTCAATCTTGTTGTTGGAAGGAGATTCTTTATATCCCTGTGGATACGTATAGGTGATGTTGCCTATCGATCCACCCAACCCTTTTGGCCCTTCATACAATGGCATGATTAGAATAATCAGTGGTTATTAAAGCTTGATCAAGTCTAACAGCGAGGAGAGCTCACTGCTGTCGGACTTAGTTTCCGTGCTACAATGGGTGGTAGTACATATCATACATCATACATCATACAACTCTGCATACCCTTAACCAAATTAGATGCAACTTTTTCCATACGATTACAAATTTATCCTAGTTTTTGGAAGAGTAGCGGACATTTCGTTGTTTTCCGTAGTTCCGGATTCATTATCGGGAATCGTGAAGGAAGTACCCTACCAGTGTAATGGCTAGAGTTAGAACTATATCAAACCTGGCTTGCGACATATCAAACTTCATGATTTTACAAACCAATACCGCTGGTGGTCAACCCGAGAGTATTCTTCACATTGGCCACACCTGGTGACGTTCCGGATTCCGGGTTCGCTCAGGGAAGTAGCCAGATTTCGAATGATGTCAAACCCTGGCTTGCGACACATCAAGCTTCATGATATTACAAAACAATACCTAAACTAAAAATAACTCAAAATTAATAACTCAAAATTAATTGAAAAATAACTCAAAATTAATTTGGCGTACGGAACCATCGACCTGGCGGAATAGAACTCAAATTGGGTATTATTTTTTATCCGTGTACATGTTTGCATAGAAGAAGACAAAAGGTGACAGGATTTAGTGCTTGCGCATGGGACAAATCAAGGTTAAGTGCTGAAGTGTGCAATTCGAAATGCCATTAGAGCTTACGGAATTTCAACGGGGCCGTAAAGTCGGTGCTCAAGAAGCCGGTGCTTCGATCACTGAAACATTCAAACTGGTTGGTATTGCCAGGCTTTGGCTAAAACTCAGTCATTTTTTTCCATTTATTATCGAGATTTGAAGCCTTGGGTTGGTTCATCTTCCGTCGTAGTCGCTCAAATACCTTTTTGGGTATTTCCGTAACTTGTCCGGGGGTGAGATTCGAACTCGTGACTTTGGCGGGAGAGGTATTGATGTTAACCACTACGCTGGGGTCGCCCCACCTCAGCACTTAGGTTCATTGGTTAAAATTAAATCCTATTACGACGCTCCAATTCTATGAAAGATCATGGGCTCATTGCCTAAGCAATTTAAGGAATGAGTAGTCGTTAGATAACGAGGTCTGGTAGACTTAGCTGCAGTACTACTTAATAGATTAGAAGACGACAGTAAATTTCAGGTGGATTGTACAACCCAGTTATCATCAAGGTTTTCATTTTGGAGGGCAACCTTAACGATAAGATTCTCCCTAACAATATCCGAACTTCTCTAAAATGGGTGAAGAACAGACCATTGAAAATGATTTCCGTGAGCTGAAGACGGTAAACATCTGCAAAGACAACGAGGAGGAACCGCCTGACAACGAGCACTATCGATACCAAAGCAGGAAAAGAGGAGTTGACCAGCTTATATTAACATCACAACTAAATCCTAAATTTAACAAATTACTGTACACGCATCATAACAATGACTGATTGTTAATTTGTTAACAATCGATCATAGTTATGATTATGTTTATTGAAAATCACTTTTTCTGCAATATTCCACGGCGAGAATAGCTTAAACCGAATCTTTAACGAAAACGATCCACTAATTAGTCTCTGCGGAATTTTCCATTGAAAAAAAACTGTTTTATTGTGTGCACCACGTCAACTATTTAACAGCAACACTTCATTCTACTTATGTTCGGAAAATATTACAGTATTTTTAGAATATCTCCGGCTCTTCAAACTATTTTTGAGTTCAGATGTTCATGTTTTGCATTATCAACAAGACTGTTTAGGAGGTCTCAACCCTACTTATGAGTTGCAAAAGCTCTGTGTCCAATTGAGTTTTGCATAATCAACATGGCGATTTTTACTACAATATCATGGGTACTCCAAATAATTATGGAGTATCTTGCTGTATTTGTCCATGATACATTTTCAAACAGCTTTGGATACTCAAACTTCTTGACTATGACTTAGTGATGATACTATGGATGTGTTATCACTCACATTAATAAATAAACGAAAACTTATGATTTCCTTTAAGTTCTTTGAATACCACGAGTCAGCGAGAACAGCAATAAAAAAAACGTGACGCCACTACCTACAGAGTGCGGCAGAAAATAATGCGAAAATGTTCAAACTTCAATACTGGGTTAATTCGTGTAGCTAGTGACTAATTTCTGTCGAAAGTGTATTTGTTTATGTTTTATGTGTTTGTTTCAAAACATTTGATTTGTTTTATTGCAAATTCGTCAAAAGAAGTGATCACCAGTTTGTTGCTCACCCAGAAGAAGCCGAAAGAGATTGCCAAGGTGGTAGGGTGGCATTTGGCAACAGTTTACCGCATAAAAAAGTCCCTGCTGGATGATAAAGACTGTATTCGATGAAATTTGGACACACGCAATTGTTCGTAACTTTTCAGCGTGTGGGTAAGAATTATTGAAATTTTAACTGACGGTATTTCATTGTGTTGTGTCAATTGTGTAATGAGTTTCGTGAAAATCGGTCGAGTGATTTCAGAGATGGCTTCGAACGAAGAAATAGTGCGCCAACAAATGTTGGGCACTCACTTCGAAGACCCAAACGCTTCTCATCGATGGATCGGAAAACAGCTCGGAATCGCACATTCAACCGTATCTCATGTGATCAAAACGTTCAAGCGACCGTAAGACAACCAAGCGGAAAAATGGTAGTGGCAAAAAACGTGGCACATCAAATCCGAGAAGGCCAGGATGGTATTGAACCAATTTAAGCGTTATCCCAACATTTCGATCAGGATGTTGCGAAAAGGCGAAAGTTTCAGTTTGTTTTGTGCAGAAAACAATGAAACGTTCTGGATTACATGTGTACAAGGTCCAGAAGGCACCGAACCGGAGCGATAAACAGAACTCGGTGGCCAAAACTCGTGCAAGAAACTGTACAGGAGTGGCTCACAAAACCGTTCTGCATTGTGATGGACGATGAGACCTACATTAAAGCCGACACCAAACAAATGCCAGGACACTACATCGCCACCTCTAAGTTGGCCGTTCCGGAGAGTGTACGGAAGAAGAAACTGTTGAAATTCGTCAAAAAATGCCTTGTCTGGCAAACGATCTGCGGATGTGGCAAAATGAGTCAGCCCTTCATAACCTCTGGGACCGTCAACGGACAAATCTTCAAGGACGAATGCTTTCAAAAACGACTTCTGCCCTTTTTGAGATCTCACAATGGCCCGACACTGTTTTGGCCGGATTTGCCATCTTGCCACTATGCCCGGCCCGTCTTAGACTGGTACAAAGATAATAATGTAGTTTTTGTACCAAAAGACGTCAATCCTCCAAACACTCCGGAACTTCGCCCAATTGAAAAATGTTGGGCAATTATGAAAGCAAAGCTCGTTAAAACTCCAAAACTGATAGAAAATGAACTTGAACTAAAGAAAGTGTGGTTGAAAGTAAGTAAACAAGTCGGTCCTATCATTGCCCAAAATTTGATGAAAGGGGTCAAGGCAAAGGTGCGGGCATTTGGGATTTGAAAGAAAGAGAACAAATTTTCGCATTATTTTCTTCCGCACCCTGTATTCGTTCTAGCAATAATTTCACTGTCCCCTCCTGGAGCCTTGCATAAAGATGAAAAAGTGATGAAGTGTATGTGTTTAACGAAATTTCTCAATTTTCCAGGCAACTACTGAACCGATTCGAATGAAACAAACGCCAAATGAAAGGAACTAAAGACCAATTTATCGATTTTGATTTTTTTTTGGAATCGAGTCACTGGGTCCGGAGATACCCCCGGGGAAGTGGTACATTTCTGCCTTAGATCGAAACCCATTATGCGATACCTTAAATAACATCAAAAGTCCATGGTCACATTGGCTCAACCGGGTTGATGTTCCGGCTACTCCCGGGAAAGTGTCCAGATTCGAATTTGGATCTAAGCTCATCAATGCGACATGAAATAACATGAGAACTCAAAAATAAGTACAATGGTGATGATATTGAGTTTCTAAAACCACAATGACTTCATCCGGGTTCGTATTCCTAGTACTACCAGGCAAGTGTAAAAAAAGGTCAGATCGGACGATAGTTGCATAAATTTAGGTTTTTATTTTCAAATAAATTTTTATGTTAGGTAAGCACTAATTCACTTTACTTACCCAACTGTGATTTCAACTGATCCTTCGTGTTAGCTGTAACATCCGAAACATCAGAAGAGTTGAGAATAACTTTCGTTCTAGGAAAATGAAACTCAAACAAGTTACTTGCTTTATTATGAGCTTTTCAGCTAGTCTCATGCTACATTTATGTTTAGAATGATATGAAAAGTTTTGGAAAAGTCATCATAGAGCAAAAAGAGAATTTAACGAACCTTTCTCTCCAAGTCAAGGAATATTAAGGAAATCAAAATTACAGAAGCCTCAATAGAACGTGCAACACATTAAAAATTACAAATTATGTTACGCAATAATGCAGAAACATACAAGTCAGCACCTCCCCTCCCCCAACTTTTTGCATCTCGTTTTTCCAGTACTTTGGTTATTTCAAAACTTTTAACTCCATCTTCTTAGGGCGTAAATTCATGACCGCTCATAGTCTAATGACAAGCATGCTGAAACGAAAAATTTCAAGCAGAAGCGAGGATCAATCTTCTACTCCGTACTTCATTTTCATTGGTATGTGTGATCAAATTGCATTAATATGTGTAATATGGAATCATTCAATCCTTCCCCACAAGGCAGACTAGCAGAATTATGTGATATAATGTCGCAATATTGTACAGTCAGGAAGTGAAAGTGTGAACTTTAAAATAAAATAATCTGAAATTGTATTTGCCACCAAGATAATAAAAACTACACATTTCTAAAATTGACTTCAATAAAAAGATTCTATCCTTTTACATTCTTACTTTTTCATAAACCTATAACTCAATATTTTTTCTTGTTTTTACATCATATAAATTGAAAATTAATGGTTAAAAAGTTATTTTTTTCACGTTATTTGAACCACCCTATGTCTAAATGGGCCACCCTAATGACAAAATGACAAATTCAAGTAATTTTTTTTGCAAAAAGGAACCAAAAATGTCCCATTTCATCTTTTTGGCATGGAATTGTTGAATTATCAAATTCTATGGATGTTTCGGATCTTCCCAAAGACCATAAAACAGCCACTCAGAGCCGTAAATTGTTCGCTTTACTTCTGACATTGTATGTACAAATGGTTTCGAAAAGATTCCTGGTGCATAAGGATGAGACTTATGAATTTTATATTTTAACGAATGTTCCGGGAATTCCAGGAGACTATAAAGCGGCTATATCTTGGTAATGTGACCCAATTTGTGAATAAGATAGCGAATTTGAAATCAGCGGCCTAAAACTATTCGGAAACACATAACTTGGGTAAGTGAAATCCATTTTCAGACTTTTTCCACCTTTTGCATGGAACGGTGCGGCGTGGTCAACTCCTCCCATACTTTACCTTACCAATAAGACTAAGGCTGGCGTGGCCTCTGCTGTACACAGAAGTTGTTTCCATTGTAAGGAGTGTATCGAAAATATGCTATCCACAAACTTTCTTTCAAATTATGTTGAAAACCGATATTTTATTCATACAAAAAATTGATCCTCTATTGTACGAGGTTAAACTTGAACATAATAAAGACCGGATGAAATTTAAGTTATTCCTTCACGAATTTTCGAACTTTGGATCGAATGCTCTTCATCAAGTTCCGGACAAGTGTTGCATCGCATTTTTGGACGCTTGAGCCCAAATTTTTTGAACTCCTGCATGTTCCCAGCTGCCTTACCAGTCTTCTTGAAGACCCTCTTCACGATTGCCCAGTAACGTTCGATGGGTCGAAGCTGAGGCAATTTGGTGGATTGATATCTTTTCTCAACGAAATCTATACCCACTTTTCCGCAAGCCAATTGAGAGTGGTTTTGGCATAGTGAGCCGACGTTTAATCCGGACCAAAACAGTGGAGGTGAACTATGCTTCTTATATAAAGGCAACAATCTCCGCACTAGTAGATTTCCGCATTTATAGTTCCGGTAGTGTAAAATTGTTGACTGCAAACCACAGGAACATATTGCTTGGTTGAATCGACCTGTCCGCATCGCTACATCCTCCCAACGACGGCAGTAAAGTATTGTAGACCTGGAAGGGTTTTGCGTCCTCCCTTACATAGGTCTCATCGTCCATCAAAACGCATGCATCCGGACGCTGCAAAAGACGCGAATACAATTTCGAGATTTTCTGCTTCTTGTAGGTCTTCAGGTAGTTTTGCCTCTTGATACGCTGGATCATTCCGACACTCGTTCCTGCTTTTTTGGCCAAATCACGTATTGACATTGATTTGTTCTTCATGATTAGAGATACCACTTTCTGCTCCAGTTTCGGGTTGAAAGAACCGGGTTTTCTGCCTCTTCCTGGTAGCTCATCCAAAGAATAGTGTTCACCAAACCTATTAATGATGGTTTTAACACTCGCATGATGAATTCCAAACCGCGTCGCCAATTTTCGCATAGTAATACCCTTCTCCCTTAGCCATGTGTCCAGAACCTTCATTTTCACTTCTTTTCAATACGCGACATTTTGAAAACGCAGAATTTGAACCGCACAAACAAGTAAACAAAACAAGGCTGACAGTCAAACGCACAGCATGCAGTGTTCAGAGCATAAAAAAACCACCCCAAATACATGCGTACTACGCAAATGTATGTGGATAGCTTATATTCGATACACTCTTTAACAGTAAATAATATCTAAGAAAAAAGCCCCTAGTGTTGCAGGAAATTTGTTTGATAGCAAAATATCCCAAACAAATTGTGTTTTTCATAGCGTATGCACGCTCCAAATCATATATTTAATTTTATGGTGAATATTGGCACGATAAGTGCCGAAAATAAATTCACCGCTGAAATTATGCGTGTTTACATCAACAAAAACAAAATTGAAACAAATGTATGCGATAAATTAATCGTGAATTTCCTGAAAAATTTATGGAATTCAATAAGGTTATCTTAAAGGATGCCAAAATTGATCTCTGATCTACAGTTCATTTGCATAACATTTAAAATTTTGTTATTTATTTTTCCACATTTCAATTATTTCTGTGTATTTCTAACGTGGCGACAGGAAGAAATCACCGAATCAGCCAAAAGCCAGTTTATCTTCGCCAGTTTGCTATAACAAAACCACTTAGTCGTTTGGTGACTATCTTCAAATGACGGTTTGGCCGTTTAATGCATTTACTCAAGGCAAGCTGGTTTTAGAATGAGTCCAGCACCGCATTTCAAAGCAGCATTTTACGAGTTTATGTAAGTTAAAATAAAACCTTTGTTGTATTAGAAACGAATCCTTAAAGACAAGAGTTTTCAAACTGTTTTGTAACAGCAAGCTGTGTAGGCTCTCATAAACCAGACTAAAATTTGAAACCTATTGGCACCTATTACTGCCATATAATAAAACCAAATTGCTTTCAAGTTGGTTTCGCAATACATTAACTAAAACTTACTGAAACTGGATGGTTTTGACAATGCGTTATTCGGGATTCACCCTTCCTACATCAAAACTGTTGGTTTTCTAAATATATTTTCCCAAGAACGTGTTTATCTTATACCCACGTGATCCATACTCCAACTCCATACTCCAATTGATTCTTTCTTTTTTCGTTCGCGGTACAAATTTATTGCTCATTGCAGTACGTGTTCACCTAACCTGTTTTCCAACTTACTGTACCCTAGTTTCTGCGTAAAGTATAATCGAATGACAAGAACAAACCATATTGTAAAAAGCGAAGGGAGTCAAAGAAATTTCAAGGCAATTCGAACTCATGCCTGTTATTGGACTGGTAAGTATCAGAAACAATTTTTCGTAACACCAATCTGTATCTCCGGCGACGGGAACCTGATATTATTCCTTCAGGTCTCTTACCGATAGGCTTAATTGCGAGCATCAAAACCTGTTCGGTAGACAGACTTTCACACACCGGTGAAAGAAATCATCAGCGTTGAATATTTTAATCAAACCCACCCTCAATTATCATCAGCTACATCTCTAATTTGCGGACGAAAGGTGGTAACCGCGTCCAAGCCCATAGTTGTGCTGCCAACACGAGTTGCCTGCCTCGGAAGAATTTCAGTATCCTCTGTCTGCAACGTGTGAACGTTGCCTCTCGAACAAGCCAACGAAACTTTTTACCCAATTTCATGCTGAGGAGTACCGACAAAAAGCCATATTCAGGGGATTATATTATGGGAAATCTGACAAACCGACCTGCAGGAATATCTGGCAACAAAGCGGGTAAATTTGGTTCAAACTTTTCCTTTTCCTACATTCCATGATGGCCTCGTGCTGGCTGCGTTTGCGATGGTAAACACGTTCCCATTTATTGTTGGTTCGGAACGAAGTTTCTAACCACATCAACTATGGGGTTTCCGGCGAATCAGGTGCCTTTCCTCGTACGGGCTGAATAACTGCTTAACTTGGTATGAGCCAGCATACTATATGGGGAAATTCATACTTGTCCTGTCGCAGTAGCAAGAGCTCCAAATAATTTAAAACGAAGGAGAGCTCCCTACTGAATCGTGCATTGATTGCTTCGTTGAATCAAATAACTGCATGAATGACGTTGTAATTGTAACATCGATTGGTGCGTCTTATCAAAAGAAACGAGTCGAGTTGGTTAAAAAATACATAAGGAACTTATTTTTAGAAAAATGCTTCCGTTCGTTAGAGCAAGGTGAAGCGCGGTTATGTTTAAGATGGGCGGAAATTAGATCAAAAGCTCTACTCTTCGCCCGGAAAAAGAGCAACCATGTTGAACGTGATGCATATGACGATCCATCAACAGCCGACAACTTTGGCACACGGCACCGTCGTCGTCATCGTCATCGTCATCGCTGATCATCACCATCATGCTTCAGAGTGCCTTCTAATAAAGAATGATGAAAATGCTTTTAGAGAGTTAAATCCTTACCTTTACCAAACCTCGTTGTGCACTGCATCATGCCGGCAGGTTATAAAAATTGTCTTTCCTTTATTGGGCAGAATAGGTTCAATCATTCGTACGACCACCGGAAGTTTGCGGCATGAGAAAATGTTTTCTTTCAGTAAAGACAGTTGCAGAGCCGAACTAGCTAGCGTTCGAAAAGGAACTACGCAATCGTAGAAGTTGCAGTACGTTGTCCGCTGCGATTTATATGAATACTTTAACGATTAGTTTGCCAGCCCTTCCGAGTCCCTGATCGCACTGATTGCTGTCGAGAAATGTGACATCTTCGGTGGTTTCCCATGAGCACAGGAACCACCATTGACTAGCATCCACCAAACAGCCGGCTCGCACGTCAACATGACAGGCGTCGGTCATGTCTCGTCACACTTCATATTGCAACTCCGATCCTAATACCACAGAACAACGCATTATTCATTTTCGTCCAGTAATTGTTTGCATTGCTACTGTATAAAAATTCTGCATAACAATGCGCCTTTGTTTAACGCACACATACCTACGTGCTGCATATTCTCACGGACCGGTGCTCGGGTGGCCTTAAATAAATTGTACGTCGTTGATGTTGCAATCAACGGTGCGTTAATTTTACTGGGTACACCCTGGCCGATTCATGTCGCAGCTCAAGCAAGCGTTAAGCTCAATCCTCATGCTGGTTCGACAGCATAGGAGTACGGTGCTGGACCGATCGGCATAAGGAGGCTCCAGGGAGGATAACTATATGCAATACCACACGCATGCATTAGGTGCAAGTTCACTTCATCCCGCAGCCATCCAGAACCGTGTGCGCCGGTCCAGCCAAATTCGGCGCTCCATTTTGATCAGCTGTTCGTCGAGTAGGCGGAGAAAAATTAGATGTAGATTTTGAACATGTATTTTGTGAGTGTATAGGATATTTCGCTAATATTAAGGGTGTTTAACAGAGTCGGGGATGGTTCTGCAGGGAGCGTATGGCAAACAACCAGTTGATAAACGGACTAATTGGTGATATAAGGTGGTACTTGTGTCAGTCTGTCAGTGGGAGCTGACGCTGCGCAACCACTCTCACAATGACTCAGTGCCAGCACTGAATGCTCTGGTGCGCTCGATGGTTCTGCTTTTCATTTCAGAGAAAAACTTCACAGAAGAAAAATGCTTTAGATGATCTTTTTTATTTGTTCATTTTAAACTGCACTTTATTCACCGTCGCACAGGCTGATATACTGATGCGACATGTAATAATATGCTCCATGTATTTTAAAACTGCCCGAATAATGCTGAGATCAAAACATTCACGAACCTATTCCTTTATCAAATACTTGCATGATCTTGTTCATAACGTTTGGACCAATTGTCTGACGAAGGGGCCTCGTTGAAGCACTAATACACCAATTTATATTTGCCGATGCGAAAAGTTGGGCGTCACAGAATTGTGTGAACTTGCGAACATTCGATTCATATATTACATTTTCTCGTTGATTCTGTGGCAACTATTGTATTTTTAGCATCCTTCTTCAGAAATATAATAATAGTGGTAATCTTTAATTGCGGTGCCTGAAATTGAACTTTCGTCTTTGATGAGTTGAAGTCTCATATAGAGTGAATGATATATAAGAAAGACACTTTCACTAAATGCTTCTCATTATACCAATGTGTGACAAAGAGTAATATCAATCAACTAAAACTTGACCTGAACTCAAAGAAGACACTGAGAATGCTGGTGAAGCAAATCAATTAAAATATTACTTTCAACGAGGTGTAGAAAAGAAGTAAAACATGATTAGTAAAAAAAATGTGCTTTCATTATCAGCCTCAAGTTGTTCTGTGACAGCCATTTATGATTATGGTTTAGTCACTTATATTATGAAAATGTATTTGGTTGTAGGTTTGATCATAAAATCTGGCAATGAACATATAATAATATTTGGTTTATATTCTAGTACCATTTACAAATAGCTTATTTTTGAGTTTACAAGGATATATGGACTGGTAAACTACTAGAGTATATAAGATGATATCATTGCGTAATCGCCTGATCATTGACAATGACCTGAACCCATGCCAAATGCGAGACGCTGTTAGCAAACAAATGGAAGGATCCCATTTGAAATTTGAATATTTTGTCTCTTTTCTTCTTGTCTTTTTATTATTTGTTGTGATATTTATTTGGATTAATAAACGATTCGCATTTTCTAATATGTAATTCAGTCGTGATTGTGTCATTTTATGCTATATTGATCTTTCAGAAACAGTTTATCAGACAAAAATGAAAATTACAAATGGCATTATGTATATTGAACTACTGACTCCTTTTGAAACAATTCACCCAACCATTCCAAAATCATGTCTACCTCTATCATTTTATAAAGGTGTTCATTATAAAGTTGCTTCTCTTCTCTCATTATATTGAAGAGCCACTGTTTTGTGTCTTATGTATTTCTGATCTGAAGTCGTTGTGCTCATGATTATGACTAATAGTCTTATTCATACTATTCAACAAATAACATTCAGTAATGCTACTAGATGCGTGCCATTTGGAAATCTTCTCGTCTGGTTCTTTTTTGGCCTTATTCTGTTCGTGTGGCATTCTACGACAACGTGTCATTTATTTTTTACCCATCCGCTGTTTAATCTGTTATATTTTTCTGAAACCAATTTTATAATCTTGGAGAAAAGTTTCATGTTTTTTTGTCGGGATGGAAAATCTACAGCAAACTTCCCTGAAAAAACTCCGGTGGGGATGAGAGTGCAACTCTCGTCCCACTAAACTACCAATGCCTTAATACAAACCTCCGGAATACCTTACCATTGTGCTGAGCCCTTGCTTGTGCTGCATCACATGTTCACCGTTTATGCTGACTCCCGCATAACAACCCGGAAAATCACTGGTAGTGGAAGTTACTTCCGCATGTCGCCTGAACTGCCAGTTGTATTTCGGATTAATCATGTTAGGTCTGACGCTGGTAGTTGTGTTCATTCCTTCTCTTACTTAACCGGCGGTGCATGACTCTGGTAATCGTCTGTACCTCTTTTCATTTCGCGTTGTTCAGAAGCACTCTGCGCCTCTTGCGCATTACCTGTAGAACATCATCTATGAGGACGCAGAACCCATCGCGTGGTACAGTGGTAGCATCACTCTAACCGCTATGGGCGCATAAATATGTTGCGTACTCTAGCTTATGCATGACTCATGGTATCAAATTGGTTATCTGTTATTGCCATGCGCTATAGTATGGACAGGCGGCACTGGCGGGGTTACCATATCCGCCCACCGCAGGCTGGCTGAAGCATCAGCAGGATAATGCCGTTATAACAGCCGGAGGCTTTCTTACAGGCGTGTTCCAGTGACTGACGAGATGGCTGATCGGTGGTCATAACGCAAAGACCCGCATAAGGAACATCTTTAAGATTCAGCTGTGCCGGGTTATCTGCCTGGTCGTCATATTTCCATCCAGTTTCGATTATTCTACTGCCGTGCCTCCCTTGTGGTTTGTGGTGTGACAAACTTTAGTGCAGACACGTATCTCTTTGAAATGCAGTGGTGGGCTGCATTCAACTCGACTTTCTTCCAGGTGGGTTCACACATATCCCAGGGTGATGTATTCACGACAAATATCGCCAGCTCAGAGCTCCAGCCGCGGTACATAAATATCGACCATCCGTGTTCCATAACTTACCTGGACCGGATTCTGAACCTTGTGGTGCGTCTGGTGATCTGGACACGTTTCACAGCCTGCCTTTGTGTTGTATACCAGTACGATTCTGAGTAACTTTCAAAAATCTTGTACATGTACCAGGACCCTGAGGCGGTGGAACGAGTCAAACATTAACCGCAGCCAACTGTCAGACGCAATTTTTCCATGTCAAGGTGATCACTGCAGCGGTATCGGCCTGCCTCGCCTCTTGCTGGATTGCATCTAAGCAGTCTTGGTGACCACCGTCGACTTCCCTTTACGGAAGCGGCAGGTGTCGGCAGACCGCTGAAGCCACTCTGGCATCATGCTCGTGTCAGTATGTGGTGAACGCCCAGTCAACACCCCGCTGTATCAACAGATATAGGTCAATATGCCGATGATCTGGTGGCCCTGTCTTTGGTGCGCAACACAAAGGCACTATGGTCCGAATGGACAAATTTCACGATAAAATCGATAACTCGAAAACCGTGCTTTAGACTGGTGTTGTCCTCAGGAGGTTTAATTTTACAATAAGATCTTTTGTGGTTTGGATTGACTGGTGGTCCTTTTATGTTATATAATAAAATTTCAACTTTTTATTCTTATGGTTAGAGGATTGTTCGCTAACAAGAATTATGCGATATTCAAATTGTGAAACTTTATGAAGAAAATTTAATTCCTATCATCTACGTATCGTTTTTATATGGATTTTCTCCTTAGGGTGGGACTTGAAAAACCAGATTTTTGCTGTAACTTTTTATTTCAATTTTAATCTGAAAACTCTGCACAAATGACTTTTAGGGTATAAAATGACGCACATTTTTGAATTCAAAATAGTTGTATAGATTATTGTATTAAGAAAAGTTGTGGGGGTTGAAGTGTAAAAAAATGTACGTTTTGCACATGACTCTTATCTTTTGTGGAAATATTTTGCAAACACAGAGTCCGTGAACTGAAAGTACAAACTTCATCTACAGATCTGTATGCAAATTATTTGTGTCCCCCTTTTGTCCCCTTTAGGAAAAAAATCTTTAAATTTGATAGTTTGCATTTTTTCTGCATAATTTTCGATCAGCAGCATCAAAATTATCATGAAAGATATGTTTCTCAATTTTTTATGAAAATGTTTATATTTTTATATGAAAATCACATCTCCATTAATTGCTAACATTCATATCTGGACAAAGCAGACATTTATCGAACATTTTCACACAAATGGTCATAACACACCTGCACAAAATATTGAGCACTGTGATGGATGCTAAACTAGAACATACAACATTGGCGTGTTAACGTCAAACAAAGATTAAATATGTTAACATGAACGACATACATAACACTTTGGTTCTTCATCGATTACCCATTAAACGATCAATTCAAATGTTTTCTTAGTTGGTAATATCATACAGGTAGTACGTATAGCCGATTTTCGTTCCGTGCAAGGATCATATTATTACTAATTCAAAGAATATTATTATATTTACGTGCTGCATATCTAATCATTTCTGTTCCTTTGCCTTATTAATACTGCGAATGTTTGTACGATGTTTCGTCTTGGAACCGCATCTATATATCTTTTCAACGTCTTTTTATGACATGAAGTTCATCCATAGCATAAGGTGGTGGTGGTGAGTCTCAATTATTTGTATTTTTAATTTATAATAATTAATTATTCAGTTCTATACCTCTATGATGTGTACGGGTGTGATGCGGATTTTACTCTTATGGCATGAGAGAACATAAGAATGGAGAAAGCATTAGTGACACTGACATGGCATCTTGCCGCAGATATTGAGATTTTCATGGTGATATTCTCCACAATATCAGGCCAATGATTCCCCATCATCTTCCAGTGAATATGACACAATATTTCATTTGGTTCAGGCACTTTGAACGTTGAATTCCCATTCCCCATGAAATGACCAAAAAGGTACAACAAAAATTATTTCAAGTTTGTTATTCAGTTATACGCTTGTTCTGTAGACGGAAGGTTAAATTTGGGTCGCGGATGTTCGATTAAAACAACTGAGATACTAACAAACGATCCTCTAGAAGGCTCAACACGAATATAACCAGACTATGATATATATAACATAGCTCCAAGCAAACTTTGTAACAGTATTGTTACGATGTAATACTGGAAACTCATATCAGCTAGTGTTAAAATTAATTTACTTTCTCCATGACTTGTGCTATGAGCATTATATCATAATTTGTTACCAGTATGCTGAAAATTATCAGAATGAGAAATGTTCAGCTAGTTGGCACCATAATCAGTTATTTAGCGTAACAAGGTTTGTTATGATTTTGTAATTTTAATGTTATACGCTGCTGGTCGGAATCTACCGCGAACAACTCGGCAGAACGCTCCCACTACCCACTTTATATAGCCGAAGGGCAGGGGCCAAGCACTGTCACATTTTGGGTACAATTTATACAATTTCTACAATTTTATACAATTTAATACAATTTATTATTAATCGTTTTATAAATCCTAAATGTGTCACCTTTATGATAATTATATTTATAGTGGCCAATGAATGT